>JAYKTE010865728.1:0-26393 GCA_036873565.1 Xipholeptos notoides
GTAGATGCACCCTTAGTCTTTGGTAAGACAGGCATCTAGGAGAAGGAAATCTCCGAAGTAAAACCTGAGGTCTGTTGTTCATGTGGTCTGTGGCATACCTTGCACCGACTATGTGTTATCGGCAGTTCCATGAAATGTGGATGGTCCTACACAAGTCTTCACCACTATAAACAAATCTCTGTGTAACCTGTCTGAAAACCATATATGGTTTGATGACGCCCATACGTCGAAATCGACGTGAAGGGGGATATCCATATATATCCAATGAATCAATTATGCCAGTTTCTTCGTCCTTTCTGTCTTTTATGTGAGAAGACTTTCATTAACGATGCTATGAAGCTTATAATCGATAGATCAAGTCAAGTCAAGTATTCCATAAGAGGGTCGATGGATTAAAAAGTTTGCCGACACCCCTGATTATTTATATAAAAATCAGAAATTACTTTATTGGAATTATTTTTCGAAATCCTTGAGATAAGGTATGATGAATTCTAAAAGTTCTAATCGGACTATTCTCCTCATCCACAATATTCTCTCTTTCACGACTTTTCGGCCGAATAATCACCCTTTTCGCCCTTCCTCAGATAATAAAGATAGATATGATATGAGTCGGTTATGGACACCTGAAGAAGGCCGATTCGGTAGAAACGTCGTGAATGGGAGAATATTATGGATGAGGAGAATAGTCCGATTAGTATTTTTAGAATACTTTATTGGAATTAAATTGAGTTTGGAAAAAAAAGGGGACAAAAGCGGAAGTGTCACCGGCGGAACCGGAAATGAACGAGAGAAGAAAGAAGAGAACAACTCCATTTTCCATACTTTTATGTGTAAATGCGTGAGTGTGGTGGAGAACTAATAAAGAAATTATATTGCAGCCTACTCCAAAAAAGTATAAAATTTAGGCCTTTAAATAGATATTTATACACATTATGTAAAAAGTGTTATATTTAGAAAAGGGAAAGAAATTAAAAGGGTTAAAAATCTACTCAGCAGCTGCACCCGCACCTCACCTCCTGCTTGCTCCTCCTCGTCCTTTCATCTTATTGTTTGGTTTGTTACTATTATTATCATCATTATTATTTTATATTTTTCTTTTTAATGAATCCACTTTTTGTTGCTTAACTTATGGCTTTTAGAAACTAGATTTAATAATAAGAGAATTTATTCTTAAGAGCAAAAGTATTTTCAAGACCCATCGATTCCTTTTTTTACAATATCAAATAATTTACATTTACACCTGCCTGCATATTGCAACGAAGTGCATCATCATCATCATTAACAAGCTACTAGTAAGTAAAATACGATGTGTATGTGATTGACCATATTTTTAACAAATATACATGTATCTGATTAATTCGATTTTCTTTGATATTTTATTTCGCTGAATATTTATATCACAGCATTTCAACATTTCCATTCAAATAACTGGAAACAAAAAGTCTTGAGAAAGCATTTTTAGCGTTCAACAAACGTTACTTTTTGTTGTTTACCTTTGGATTTTAAACTTATATCTTTTTGAAAATCCACCTAGGGTAGAATACAAAAATATGGCAAATTCTGATATTGATTAGATTTCTTAAAAATCTGCTGATAATTAATTATTTCTTACCGTGCCATTATTTTTGGAAGAAAATAAATACTTGAGAAATAAAGTAGATTTCTAAAATATTTTGTATTGTTTTATTTAAATAGTTTAACATTTAACATCTTTGTTTTTAAAAACAAAATCAACAGGCTGCAAAAAAATTATTTTTTGAGATATAAAAAAGTTTAGATTTTTCAAGTAACTTTCAGGATCAACAACCATTGTTTTTAATGTGATTATTGGGGTGGCCTGTTATTGATTTTTTTTGCCTCTCTAAAGTATTAAAATTAGGGTTTCGAATTTTTTTTTATATGATTCAACCCTGAACTCTTTAAAACGAAAAAAATATCTCAAGAATTTATAAATCCATTTATTAAGTAAAATCTAATTCATAGCATACTAAAGATTGGGTAATTAATTCTCCTAATCTTCTAGTTATAGCGTTGTGACTTCGTAAAGTGGAGTATAGGTTAGTGTCATAAATTCATTGTTCATGTCTTGTGTTGTCTGGAAAAACTATGAGGTGGGTGGTTATGATTTTTCTTAACTTTAAAAAATATAACAAAAATCAGGTATAAAACTTCATGCTCCCTCCAAACAGGAAGTATATGCCCAGAGCGTTGGTTGGAGTCTATATTAAAGGGTAAGACTTAGTACTAGGCACTAATAAAGAAGGAGAAGTATGTAGGCAAAAGAATAAAAAAAAAAAATTATATATCGATTATGAAAAAAAAAATTACATCCTTATAATGTTCATTATTCACTTATCGGTGAAAATTTCATATTGATTAATTACCTGATTTTTGTTAGATTTTTAAAGAGAAACTCTGTTAAGAAAAATTATAACCCCATAATTTTTCCGGTCACTACAAAACATGATGCAGTGGATGCACAGTGAATTTACGACACTGAACTATTTGACTTTACAATGTTATGAAGTCACAACACAACTCTATTTTTGCTAATAGTTTTAAAATAAAAAAATCTTTTGTTCACAGAGTTTAGTTTTGTATTATTCCTATTCTAAACTATTTTAGCCAAAACGGTCTAGAAATTTACTTTATTCATCAAGTATTCAATTCCTTTCAAAAATAAGTCCTTCAAAACCTTTTTATCTTTTATAAAATCTCTTTCAAGATTACTTTTATTTTCTTTTATAATCAACTTTTAACTTAAAATGCATTTGTCATCCAATCATTAAAAAAGATTATAATTTTTTTGATAAACAAATGATAAAATTTACATTCTCTTTTTGCTGCATAATTACAACTTTTTGACTAGTTTTTAAAGCACACACTAGATAAAATCCCACAGCATATATTATAGTTTTTTTAACCAAAAAAAAGATGAATTTTTCTTGGAAATGCAAATCAAGCAATGAAGACATAAATAATCCAAAAATAAAAAAGGCAAAGAAAAAGTAATAAATAAAAAATCACAATTTGAAAGCACCAATATTATTATGGATTTAAAAAAATCTCTTTCTCTCTCTCTCTCTCTCTAAATTTCCAGACAGTATAAATAAGAAATAAAACAAATAAGGAATAGTATAATTTTTTATATAAAATTTAACCTGTTTCGCTTTTATGGCTTCTTCAGAGATTTAAATAAGGGTGAAAAAATTTATTTGTTTTATTTCTTATTTATACTGTCTGGAAATTTATATTTTCCTAAATATACATATATATATATTATTCAGACAGGTTTCATTGAAAAGAATTTTAATTTTCCTTTTCAATATTTTTGATTTGATTTTTTCTTGTTCTCTAAGATATATATAAGATAATCTAAAAATATTGAAAAGGAAAATTAAAATTCTTTTCAATGAAACTTGTCTGAATAATGATATTCTGCCTAAGTATACGAAATATATATATATATATAATTTTTTTTCTCCTTTCAGGTGGAACAAGATGAATTAGATGAACAATCAGAAACAGAGGAAATCAATCCTGAAAATTCAGGTAAGAAATCACTCTTTACCAATTAAAGATTTTTACATAAAAACAAACCAGCCAACAACAAAGCTTGACATGGTGCAAACTATTCAAACAAAAATTTTTTAAATCTACTTTTTTTTAAATATTCCTATAAAAAATGAAAAGGCAATAATTGAAATTAAAATGAATTGGAAAAAGATTAGGTCTTTTCTGAAATTGATTAGTAGGTGACATGACACATGGGAATATAAATAACACCATGTTATAAAATTTATAGATCAATCAATTTTTCAAGCAGTTAATACCACCCTATTTATAACAATCCATATAATTACATTAAAGCTGATTGGTGCCAAGCCATTCATAAGAATCAGTAAAGATGATTGGAGCTAAAGTAGGTATGCAGAATTTGCTTTTCATTTTTTTTTTTTAAACCTCTCTTCTTTTTTTACCAACTGCAAGTATTTTGTAAAACTAACTTTTTATGTAGAGCGTTGTAAATTTTCAAAGTTGTGATTTTGCTCTCTGTGTTAATTTTAGAATTAAATAGCACTTAACAAGTAAAGAAAACAGTACTGTTTTTGTATGTCATATGCTTTATGGCATGATCTCAGAGGGAATAGTAGCCAAATCAATATGGAAAGGCTGGCATGGTTTATGGAGAAGGAAGAATGGTAGAAGATCAGAGTCTTTTATCATAAAAAACTCAAACCATTCAAAATACTTTAGTTGCAGAGCAGAGAGCAGCACTTACTTATTTACAAGACCGCTCTTGTCACCTTGATAAAAAATTTGAATTTATATACTAAGGTGACAGACAATAGAGGTCTTATTACAAAATAAGTTTTTTTTTTAGTAATTTTCTTGAATTTTTTTTTTTTTGAAAACCATTTTTCTTTGATATAAAAATATTTTAAAATTTTTAACAACCATCACCCCATGATTACAAAATATTGCATAAATTACTCTAATCCTACAATTTCACCAGATTATGAGAAAATATATTTAAAAAGTTTTTTTTGTTTGGTATTGTAATTTAAGGGATGGGAGAGTTTGTTATAAAAAAAAAAAGAAGAAAAACTTGTAAATTAGTTTTTTCTATAAAAAATATTAAGATTCATATTCTACTTGGCTTTTTATGTAGAAAAAATATTTTTAAAAGTATTTAATATTTTCTTAAATCATTGATTTCTTGAAATAGGTTTAAGACTTAAAAAACAATTGTACTAAACTGACGTGCAAAATGTCATCTTGAAAACGAATTTTAAAGATTAAAATCCCTACTAAATGTCAAACATTCATATTACAGTAGTGTTTACAAACTATAAAACTATATTAGAGGCTGCCAGCTTGATCAATTTTACTTTAAAAATTTGTTCCTTCGATTTGTGAAAGCTATTTGTCTGCACCAATCTAATAAGAAATCAATTTTTAATAGATTTTCAAAATTTTGTTAAAAACGGCGAAAATAATGTTAGTAGTCCAGTCAGAGAATAGTTAATTATTGACATTTAATTTAGGAAGAAGTCTAACTTTAGAGTGTAAACAACTTGTTCCTTTCAATAAACAGAAACAATACCTGGAAATTTAAACAGAATTTAACACATTATCTATAAAAGAAAATACCAATTTTGGTATCTGATTGGTTGATTGCTTGTATTCTTGGCTATAAATGTAGTCTTCCATTTGTAGTTTAATAAACCATTTCCATATAAAAAATATTACATCAAAAAATTTGATTCTTCATTTTAAAATTCAAACAACTATTTTCTCTTTATATTTTTGTAGAACTGGAGGAAGAAACACTATCTATGAAAAACGAAAAGGTGTGTATTTTTATGTGAAAAAAAACAAACTCATAACGCTTTTTAGTTACATTAAAATATCCATTAAATAATTTTGGTTTTATTTGAAAGAGCATAGAATTTTATATAAGATCTGATAAAACGAGAAAAATTGGATCAATAGAAAATTTAATAGATTTTTAATGTGTGGAAAATTTTATCAGTTTCAAAGTTTTAAAGTCTAATGCATTTCATTATGTAAAATGTGTGCATGTCTTACACACTGATTTTGAAAAATTAAACTGAATTCTATAAAACATATAAAATAAAAAATGTATACAAAAGAGAATTGATGTAAAAAGAAACAAATGAATAATTAATTATATAGAAGATGAATCCTATAAAAACAACTTTAATAGTTTCTTTTAAAGAATGTTTAATAGATGAAATCAATACCCCATCAAAAAGTAACCTCTGAGTTTTGTGTGTTTTTATTCATAGTTTTATGTCATCAGTGTAGTTTTACAAAATGGTGTGAAAAGGTTGAAAGGTCGTTAAACCCAAGCAAACCAAACCAAACCAAAATGGTGTCTTATTTCTGGGACACATATTAGTTTATTTAATGTTTAGGAAGCTAGCCAGATATAAAATATCCTACAACCTGGTTTATTGAAAATTAATTTCCTGGTTGACTTATAGTGATTTTTGGATGTTTTTGATTTGTCTTCATTAGGAGGAAGAAAAGATGGCTGCAATGAAAGAAGAAGAAAATATGGAAAAAAATGAAAGTGATGGAGAAGAGGCTAAGAAAAAGAAATCCAACCTGGACACTTCACAGGATCAATCCTCACCACCACCTTCATCATCATTGGAAGAAACTTGTATGGATAAGCAAGAGGATGATAATTGTGATCATGAAGGAGAAGATGAAGTTATTAATTCTTCTTTGGAAAAAATAAGTGAACAAGAGAAAAAAGAAAATGTTGATTCAAAGGTAATTAATACATTTGATAAAATTTGAAATGAAAATGGAACTTTGGTTTTGTGTTATATAAGTTTCTTCTTTAAAAGAACTCCTCAGATTTGCATGAAATGCTTGTATCATGGTTTGAAATAGTTGGATTATTAAATTGTACTATTGTAGTATTGACAGGTTGCTGAACACAAAGTCTTTACACCTTTTTGGCTCAAATCAGTTTTCCTCTAGTTGATAAAACTCTTCACCATTTCAGGGTAGATGCATTTTCGTGTCCGTAGTGTTTTGTTACTCACATCTCTGTAGCCATTCTGAAATCAATAAGCCCATCTCCTAACCGTGCTGATATCAACTATCGACTTTTTAAACTTCCAACAGGCACCACTGGATGTTGATAGGTTCAATTTTTTCTGCATGGAGGAATTTAATGACGTGTCTCTGCTTCTGATGTATGTCTATGACAGGAGTTGCTTTCCCTGAGTCAATATCTGCAACAGAGAGCTGAAACTTTCAGGTCATAATTGCATAAGATCAGTCATTATAAAAATGCAATTTGCAATCCCCTCTGATCCATTCGGGTAGAATGAAAAAATAGGAGGTGTTACTTTTGGAAAGATCCTTGTAGCTTAACTTAAAATCTTGGCTGCTTCTGTTCATGTCAAGACCCACCAATAATTACAGCCTATTACAGTACCTGGTATTCTTAATTCGTCACCCATCTACTGAATGGGCTCGACATTGCTTAACTTTGGTGAACTAACAGGAACTGGTGTTTAACAGCATTGATGAAATAATAGTATTTATTAAGATATTGGTGATGTAGGCTTTTACTCTGTAGAAAGGCTAATGTCTCACTTCTTATCTCAGGCTTTCAGGTACTAGATTCTTTTCATCTTTGTTGCTACTTGGTTTCATGTCTTTGTGTGCTGGTTACTCCACGATGGAATTATAAGAACTTAACACACAAAGACTGATGAGACTTAAAAGCTATTGATTTCTTGTTCAGAATACAAATCTCATTGGTGGTATTATGAGATCCAATTCGTCTATATAATATGCAGAAATTAGCGCACACTTTCATTTTGCACACGCAAGTAGGAAATCACTTTCTACGTCACATAAGAGAAGCTTTGCGACATTCACTAACATGATGATATTATAGAATGAATTATTGAATTTTGTTGATAATTTACATAAATAGTAACAACTATATATAGTAATACTAACAATAAGTAAGAATAATACAACCAATGTGGTGTACCACTTCAAATGTCCACTTGAGGAAAGTTCCTCAAAAAATATAAGCTGGGGATGGTCAAACAGGACCAAAAATGTTTGGAAATTATATTAAGACACCCGACCCAGCGACTTTGTTTCTTGTTAGGAAACAAGAAAAAATGAATTAAAAATATTAAAAAGGAAAATTAAAATTCTTTTTAATGAAATATGTCTGAATAATGTTATTCTGCATAAATATACTAAACTTAAAACTATATTCATTCCTTTATTAATTTTATGGGTAATGTCCATTACGTTGTTTTATTGGCACTCTTAATTCAAATCTCAGTTATGTTCACTCTTTGATCAATACATGTTAAAGATTTTAATCTTATCATATTACGTGTTAACTATGGTTTAAATAGTATGTGTATTATTTTTCTATTAAAGTTATTTTGAAAAAATGCTTTCTTCATTATTAGAATTTTGTATCTCATTTTTCATTCATTTTCACTATCTGGATGACAATCTTGTAACCCTGCTTGTTCACTTCTGATTTGATTCTTTTTCTTTTATTTTCAGGCTGAAACCAAGGATTCTACCACAGGTAAATTATTTCAACAAACTTCCAACTCCAGTTTCTCCTCAATTTATTTTCATTTTTATTTATTGGTCTTTCTGATCTCATCTTTTATTGTGCTTCTCTCCACCCTTTGCTTCATTTCAGATAATGTCAATTATCCTTTCTAATTATATTTATATCAAAATTTTATTTCATGAAATCTAATTGCAATTTACTCTTGCATCTACATTGTTGATCTGATCTTCTCTACAATGTTGCTTCTAGTACTTTATCATATACGCTATTTATATTAAATAAAAATTAGGATAGAAAAAGATTGTTACATACTGTTGGCAAAATATATTATACTCATTTTATTTGGATAAATCAATGTAATCAGAACTTCTATTTGGCTGTAATGAATAAAAAACAGAGTTCTTTAAATTCAACACATATTTTATCTAGTTGGATTATTTATCATTGACACACACCCACACTCATACAAACATTTCTAGGAGCCTATTGAATAAGTTTATTGATTGAATTTATCATTTGTCTTAGTCAGTGGCCCCAACCCCTACTGATTAAGTGCTAAAGAGAATTAGATAGAAACATTCAACAATTCTTTATCTTCCTATTCTTGTATCTGCACTTTAGTGCACCTATGACAAATGATAACTCACAGTCAAGAAAATCCTAATAAAATAAATATAAAAGAAAGAAATCAAAACATCTTCCAAGAAATACAACCACAGAACAAACCTCAATACACTATTCAAAAGCATATCTGCCTTTAGAAATAGTAGTCTATATTTTAAAGTTTCTAACTTCTTTTGAAGAAACAGTCAAGATTTCAAGAAATAAACAACAAAAAAATTCAATTCCAAAAAGAGAATGCCTAGTATGAGGAGAGACTAGCAAATTTAAAATCCTGTGTGCAGTGTAAATCTGCAGCAAGGGCATTTAAAATTAGCCATAGCAAAAACTAAAAATAGTCATAGCAAATAGTCATATCAAGCAAAACAAACAGAAGCAGAAACCACTCAAAAATACCTTTTAATTCATTTTTACATAATACTTTATTATCTAACTAGACTAACCTATGTACATGTTTTTGGATCAAGTCCACTCCTTTCAACCGGCTAGCTCCAAAGAAGGTGACTGAGAAAAGATCATGGGAGATTTTAGCTGAGCTCTCATTGACTTTGAGTCCCAGCCTAGCAGTCCCAACAATATACTATAAATGCTCATAATTATTGAATTTTCTAACTCCTTCTTGAATTTTCTGACCCTTTTAATTATTTCAAAATTGCTTAATCTATTTTTGTGTGGTTTTTACAGCATCATCTGAAAGTAAAGGTGAAGAAAATGAGTCCTTGATTGTGCTTGTAGACAATACCCAAAATGATTTGGATGCTGACCTTTTAAAGGAGAAGAAAGCAGTTGGAAAAAAGAAACTAGCCGATGCAAATGCTACTGGCACCACTGACTCTGCAGAATTGAAGAACAAAGCCAATGAAGAGGG
Organism: Xipholeptos notoides; assembly: GCA_036873565.1. Lineage (NCBI taxonomy): Eukaryota > Metazoa > Mollusca > Cephalopoda > Idiosepiidae > Xipholeptos > Xipholeptos notoides. The sequence goes on from JAYKTE010865728.1 coordinate 9,594, forward strand.
TGGTACTGAAGAAGAGGGTGGAGAAGATAAAGTTCAGACAGAGGTCACAAAATCAACCGAGAAGAAAGAGAAAAATGAAAAGAAAGATGATAAAGAAGGGAAATTGAAGAGGTTGGTTTTCATGTTATCTTTCCTTGTCAAATCTCTACCTCTCACATCATTATCTCTTGATATCTCTTTGTTTTTTCTTTGCATCACTTAAATAAAAACAGGAAATTAAAGAGGTTGGTTTCCTTGTCTTAATTGGCAACTAACATCTAAGGTTTAAATTTAACCTAAATTACAAATATTTGTTTTATTTTTCTTTAAATCAAAATAGTTAAACCCATAATGATACTAAAAACTACACAAGATCCATCTGATTAAAAAATTGCTATAGGTTTTTGTGTTGGGGACAATTACACAGTGAAATAGATGATATCTATAAATAAAATGGACCAGATAAATCTCTGTGCATTTTAGGATCCTATGGACTTGAAAGTCATGTGTGCACTCTTGTTGCAGAGTGTACCAAGCTATTTTGTTTGGAATCGCCTGTGTTTTTAACTGAGAAAAATATATTATTGGCTCTTTAAGACATTTGTTTTTGATGAGTTTTAATAACATATTAGAAATTTGAAAAATATCTGTTGTAACCACCTACTTCTACGTTTTGTTTTTACCCCATTTTTGCAATTTGCCATTCTTGCTCCATTTTGCTGAAACTTTACTCCTCTACCCATTCTGTAGTTTATATTAATCAGCAAAAAATTTTTTTCAAGAATCTCAATTTTAGCTGGTTTTAGAGCAAATATTTCAAGTTTTAATAACACTGTTTAAGAGTATTGTAAGTTAGAATATCACAATATTCTACAATATTTCTCAGTTTATTATGTATCTTAACTAACATTTTAGAATCTTTGAAATTGAAATTATAAATCCCAATTTGATTTTGTCCTTTTATTATTTTATTTCAGTTCTAATCTTTCCAAAATCAAAACTTCGAAAAATACTTCAAGTAAGTTTAATAATTCATACTTTCTTTTTTTTAATTTTTTTCTTTACTTTTCATATTTTTATTTTTTATTTATAAATAATTTTTTATTTTTCTAAAAGTTGATAGATATAATGATATAACTTTTGGTGTCACCAAAATTCTTGAATTTGAATATTGTAAATAAATTCCTTGTTTAAAGAATTTAATGTTCTAATTTAAAAAAAATGGTGACTACTCTCCAAAATTGGTAACAATGGTATCTGATAATGATGATGAACTTAGAACAGCATGCTAGCAATCATAAGAATGACTTCTTTAGATATTAGTGCGCAGCTTAGAGCCATTTTTACAGGCGATTAAGCGCTCGAAATTCTGAGTTTAATTGGAATCCAAGAAAAGACTTAAACGCAATCCTAGATTTCTTAAAAGAAAGTAAATCTATACCAAAAAATATGATCCTAACACAACTACCTTGACTCAACGAATAATCTGAAGAACTTCACCTAAGTAAACAAATAATATAAAAAAAACGTTGATTTTAATAATTGATTTGGCATGAAATGACCCACAGTATTTGACATGCCATAAAGCCCCAACCAAATATATTTTTTAAAATAATTTTGTTAGATTTTGAATTCTCAATTTGATTTTATAGATCATTTTAACACAACTTTCTCTTTGTTTTTTATATTTCTTTGGGCATGTCTTATTTTATGCTTTTTTATTTTTTAAATTCAGTGACTTGTAATTTGTGGATCAGTGGATTAAATAACAACACTAAAGCAACTCATTTGAAGACCATTTTTGCAAAATATGGAAAGGTTTGTTCATTTGCCTGGGTTTCTCTTCCTATATCTCAAATAACTTTTTATGTTTTCAATATATTTAAGAACATTTTGCAATTTGTCAGTAGACCTTATTTATTCTATTAGATTGATTCACATAAAAATTATATCCATTTTAAAATATGTTCAAAATTTTGTTCTATGCTTTTAAGCCAAAATCTAAATGGGGAAACTCTACAACTATAGATAAATGAAAAATCTTTATAAATGTCAGAATTGAATAAAACTGGATGGAAATTATATTTTAGCGAGATATGAAAAAAAAGCAATTTTAAAATTTATGATGAACTCATTAAAAGTTATTAAAAATTAAGATTTTATTAGAAATTAAATTCATTTTTTTTCTTTATAGGATATCAATAAAATATATTTACACATACAGACAGATGAAAAAATAAGTCTAGATTAGCTATTGGGTTAAAAGAAGGTAGGAAATTAGTATTGAACTAGGAAAGATATAATTTTAGAAACTCTCTTAATTTTGAAATTAGTAATTTTGTTTTTTTAGGTTGGTTTGTTCGAATATTAAAACGTTTTTGAATATTTTGTTGAATTATTCAATTTTTGATATGCAAAAGAAAAAGATTAACAGCATCAAAACTTGAATTGTAAGATAAACATGTAAAAACATTAGTTGTGTTTCTAGCAATAAATATCAAATCCACTACGTACTCTTGGCATTATTTCATAAAGAAAACTAGGACAGAATTCAGGAAATTTGGTTAAATGTACAAATATTGATAATTCTGATTTTCTATGGTGACAGTTACTTTTTAGGTTTTGGAATTATTTTTTTTTATCAGTCATTCAGTGCATTTGTAAAGATCTCATTTTCTTTTCTTTTTTTTCAGGTTGTTGGTGCTAAAGTAATGACAAATGCTCGTAGCCCTGGATCTAGATGTTATGGATTTCTTACAATGTCATCTTCTGACGAAGCTGCAAAATGTATTCAACATTTAAATCAGACTAAAATTAATGATCAGACTATTACTGTGAAAAACGTAAGTTGAATTTCTTAATTTGATTATTTAATCTTTTGTAAATGATATGATAGACATAAATTAATTTCATGATACTATTATGGGCTAAATGGACCTATGTAAATTAGAGAATATTCCTATAGACAGACTTGACCCATGTAAATTACCTGATACTATTTATAGACTAGCTGGATCCATGTAAATGTCCTGGTACATACAATAAGTTAAAATAATTTTTAAAAGAATGTCAAAAAAAATGTTGAACTGTTTGAATCAATAACTATAACACCTCTGTGTGTCATGCTTTTTTTGTCTGTTCAACTTTTGAAAAATTATATATTGTCTTTACTCTGGTCATAAATAACTTTCATAACAATCTTAAAATAAATTCATTTCAGCTTTAAGATACTGAACTTAAAGTGAACATAATGGTTTGACTGGGATTTGAAACCCATTGGTTTAAACAGTCTAAAAATGTGAAAGTTATTAGCAAACCCCAGTAAGGATATTATATTGAAAAATTATGTCACAATTATGACATGATTGGTTATACGTTTGGATTATCTCCCCCTCCCCCACTCCTGTAATCTTTATAACAAAAAAGTGATTAATGTTAGAGGTTAAGATATATAATGACAACATTTTTATCTTGTAATTCATTTTATTTAAAAATAAAATTTGTTCTGGTAAATAATATTATTGGTAATAAGTTGTTATTCTTGAATGGTATATTCTCTGACAAGCACATGAATAGAACCTTTAACTTTTGGCCTATAATTAGCTTTACTTGTTTAGTGGGTGTTCACTGAAATTAGTCTTCTGCTATAGAATAGAAACATTTAACACATTACTGGGTATAGTCTGGTCATTTGACAATTTCATAATAGTTGATGTGGCCTTAAACAGAGAAATAACTCAAAATTAATTTTAAATATCAAATTTTGGAAGGGAAACAATGATTTAAAAAAAATCTATTTCTTTTAATATTAGAACAAATTTGGAGAAGTTAATTTTGGGGTGGAGTTGTATTTATGTATTATCAGATTAATATTATAAAATTGTATATCATGTTTTAAGAGAATAGAAAAGAAATTATTAGATTTTGATGGCAATCAGGATCATCGTCCAGATCCAGAGATTCTTTTTAATTATTTCAACAATTTCTTTTCTTTTTTTTTTAATTGAAGTGCTAACTTTCCAAGTGTTTCTTTTGTTTTTGTTATTTACTTATTTTTAGGCTAAAGCCACCCCTAAATCCCAACCTGTAAAGAAGGTAAAATCTGGAGGGACAAAATCCGCTGAAAAAATGGATGGGAAGAAAGCAGAAGAAAAAAAGAAATCTGTAACCAATATTAATAAAAAATCTGAAACTGAGGATTTAACCGGCAAAAAGAAAACTCTTTCAAAAACTTTGGATAAAAAATCAGAAGTAAAAAAAGACGGTAAGAAATTTTTGGACTATAAAAACTTTTTTTTCTTATCACCCTTAATTGTTAAGCTATGCCCACGGGGACACAATTTCACACAATACAGCTGTAAAAATAAAAGGATTCAAATACTTTTTTTTTTTTTGAGGGGTGGGTGGGAAAGGAGGTCTGTGATGGGAAGGTGTGTGTGTGTGTGGGGGGGTTCTTCAGTTATTATGTTTCACATTTGTTAGCTCTGAGCAATACATGCTAGTTGAGGTTAGTTAATTTGTTTCAGTTTTCATTAAGTGTGTTAGTGCTTATAAGAGAAATCTACAAAACTTTATGTAACCACAAAATTTCAATTTTCATAAATAAATGCTTGTTGGAATTTACTTAAACTGAAAGATTAGCAAGTTTCATTGAAAAACTTAATTTATAGTTCAAGAATCTAAACATTTTGATACTTTTAGTTTTTTGAGCTTTTGAAGTCTAATTAAATGCCCATCAGTCTTAATATTTCTATTGCATGTGTACTCTATATGAATGATATAAAACCTATGAATAATACAAACCAAGGACTTCTTGCTGGACTCATGTAAATTACATTGTGATACAGTAAGTTAGGATAAAATTAAAATACATGTCACAGTTTTTAATTTGGCTGTTACCTGTTTTTCAAAAATGTATTATCTTTACTAACATTCTTAACATCTTTATAATCTTAAAATTAATTCATTTTGAATCAAAATTTCTAAACTGAAAATCTATGTAATAAATCGACTGAGATGTGAAATGAATTGATTTTAAACTTCTAAAAAAGATGTTGTGAAAGTTATTAACAACCCCAGTAAAGATATGTTATTGAAAAAAATCATAACACATTTATAGCAGTTGCTTTGGCCAATTGTATAAAACCTTTAGATTATGGAATTATATTATTTGAGTTTGAATCCCAGGTGAACCATTATCTTCATGATTTGATTTAAAATGAACATCTTTTAAAGTTCTGAAGATCTTTCATGTTATTAGCAACCTATATTAAGATATTGAAAAATGGGTAATAGACTAAACAAAAGATATGACTGGTGTAGTTACTAGCATACTAATAAACACGATAAAACAAAAGAAACATTGTAAACTTGGGAGATCTGTGTTTTTAAACTGCTTGATTTTTTACTTAAAAAATAAAACACAAAAAGCTCTTAAATTTATTCTTTTATTTGTTGAAATGTCATAAATTTTGTATCATTTAGAAATTTTTTTTTTTTTTTTTCATTCTCTCCCATAATTGTTTTATATATGCAATATTTTTATTTTATGCTCTGGCCTTCTTGAGAATAGGTAAAAATGTTAGTTGCTTCAAAGTTCTATGAAGAAAGTCTTGTTTTTAAGATTAACACTACTGAATTAAAACCTGAGGTCTGTTGTTCATGTAGTCTGTGGCATACCTTGCACCGACTGTGTGTTATCGGCAGTTCCAAGAAGTGTGGATGGTCCTACACAAGCCTTCACCACTATAAACAAATCTCTGTAACCTGTCTGACAACCATATATGGTTTGATGACACCCATACGTTGAAATCGATGTGAAGGGGGATATTGATTGATTGATTGACTGTTATTTGACCAGAAATAGTTTTGTGGCTAGTCAGACTGAAACAAATCCAGTTTTGATCAGCCTGTTTGTTGCAGTTGAAAAAGCAGGTGAATCATTCTAAAAGTCCTCACTCTCATCCTCTTCAGATAAAACGAAAATATTGAGTCCAAGCAAAAGCAGAACTCCATCCAAATCATCATCATCTCATTCACCCAGAAGACATCACAGATCAAGGGAATATTCTTCTGAAAGATTTGAGGTAAGCAACAGCAGCAGCATTAATACCAACATCCTAATCTGATCAAGGGTTTGTGAGTCTTCTTAGACCCCTACTTCTCAGTGTGCTATAAGCTACACTCTGATGAGTAGAAAGAGCTTGTTGAAATATGAAAGTTGATTTGATTGATGCAAACATCAATCTTTTCTTTACATTTATTTCTAAACTTAAATTCTTCCCTAAATTCCCACCCAATGAAAAAATATCTGATTACATACAATATCATTCCATGCATTGTGTTTAAGTTTTTGGACTCTTGAGCTCATCCTCATTGTTATACTCGCAATATTTAAGCCGATGTACCATTCTGCTTTTTTTCAGGTGATGGTTATCAAAATCAGAAACCTTCATGTTGTAATCAGGAGCCTTCACAGAACTTCAAACATAACCCTTTATTCAATCCATGAGGGTAGACTGTTCTCATTCTGTTAACTGTTACTGGGTTTAATTTTTAAGTTTTGTAATGTATTGTTAGTTTATATTGACTTTGAGTGGTATTGGAAGCCACACCTGCAGATAATTCTCACTTAAATCTGTACTTTTATTTGTTGCTTGTGGCCACTGCGAGATTTGATCACAATCACCTGATGAAGAACAAAGTGTTCATCAACCAGAACATTGTGAAGACAACATTTCAAAAACTCTAAACAAAAATTATCAAGCTTTATCTCAAATATGAAAAACAAGTTCTAAGAGTTGTTGTTCATTTTCTGAAAATATACCATTTTTAAAAGTATTCAATTTATAATTTTCTCGCTCAATCTGTGAAAATAGGTGAGCTACAGTAATATCCGTTAAGAAACTATCATCCTTGTCCAATTAACAGTATTAAAACAAGGTTTAAGTATAGGCCTTGTGGATCTTTGGGCCTAAGAAGAAGATACTTTTTTAAATACTTCATATTATTAGAATTTAAACGTTTCTGTTTCTCTCTCTCTCTCTCTCTCTCTCTATCTATCTATCTCTCTATATATATCTATATATAATGTACATATACACACGCATGTTCATTTATATCTGTAAAAAGAACTGAAGTTTTAAGAATTTATTTTAGATAAAAAAACCTTTCCTATTATAAAAAAAAAACTCATCCTGAGAAAGTTGAACTGAAATATTTGTACTTTTATCTTTTTTTTTAGTTGTTTTTTTTAATCCCCCAGAAATAGAAATACTAGTATTAACACTCAAAAGAAACATAAAATGTATATCTATTTGAGCATCTTTTCTTTTTTAAGTCTGTATGTAAAGTCTATACTCTCTTGACTGTTATGAATACAATTTCTAAAGAGACATAATACACGGGGTGGGGGTGATAATGATACGCAGAAATTTTCCTTTATTTTGATAAAGAATGAAAAACCTTTATTTTTGTTTTTGTTTTTAGAGAGATATGAAACTTTCATTAGAATTAAAACAAAGGAAGATGTATTTGGAAAGAGAACTAAGACGTCAAGAGAGACAAATTGATCATTCCAGAATGATTGAAATGGAATTAGTAAGAAGACAGAAAGAAGAAGCTTACAAGCTGGAAAGACTACGAGAGGAAACGAGGTAAGATCACAAAAAGAACCGAAAATGATGATAATGAAGAAAAAGAAGACGAAGAAAGTGGAGGTGGAAGAGCAGGCACCAACCAGAAATGATAGAAGGGACAACTAATCTTACCCCTTGACTCACTTAGAGAGGCTACATCCAATCTGAACAACTAGCAATCAACACATCTTCCATGCTTGTTCAATATTGTCTGGAACGGAAAACATTGTTGGTTGAAATGATCTAGGGGCACATTCAACAAAGGGAAAAATTGGAAAGGACTCAACCATATTTGTTTTTAATTTCAAAACCTTTTTTTTATTGGTTTTCTTTTTTTCTCTGCTAAGAGATGGCAGCAGCGCTGCTTCTAACTCAGGGGACTGTGGGTGATGAATATTCAACGACCAGCGATCATCAGATGGATATTGTGTATACCCAGGCATCAACCTGATACAGCTCTCATGATCACTTCTAAAAACCCTAGAAAAATAACTATGACAACTCTAATCAGGTGTTCTGCAACCCTAGTCCATTTTAATGAATCTGGTTCACCCAAAACTTGAGGCTCAAATGATCATCTAACAATGCAACTGAATTAAATTCTAGTTCAATCAAGTAATTGATCTGATCACATGAAGAATACTTTTGAAATATCCAAAGCCATAATGTCATCTAAATATTTTGATAATGCCATAAGGATTTATTTGTTTCACATCAATTGAAAAACCATAGGAATTTTAAAGTTAATTGAAATTTTTGCAGCATATCATGTCAGAAAAAAAGAGTTTTCTCCATGAAGAAATGATTCCAAGTCCCTGGTGAAAAGGAACTTGTAGACTTTGAAGTTGAATAATTTCAGTTAGTCAGCAAGAAAGGAAGAAGGTAGCAATAACAACAACAACTTTATTTGCTTAAAATTATGGAACATAAATGAAAGTTCAATTTGTAAGGAAAAGAAACACCTTTCAAGAACAAAAGATGGCAAACAATCCTTCAAAACTTTTACGTTTCCTCATCTTTTCAACACTTGATCAGAAATGCTACACACATTGGATATGGGCCACAAGGAAATCAAAATAATAGTGAAATATCTCCCTCTTTCTAAAGCCTTTAAAAGAAAGAAAGAAAAACCTCTATTGGGAACATTTTATGATTTCCAAGTAAACAATTTGTCTTAGAATGCTGGATTTGACGGACTAGTTTATTACCCTTCTGATACCTTTTTGTTTATTCATGGTATTGATTTTAAGATCAAGATTAACCAATTTTTGTCTTCAATATTTTCAAAAAAGAAGAAAATTAGGGGAATTTCGAAAGTAGTTATACTAGGATTTTAAAGAAAAAAATTTTTTTTATTCACTTTAAACCTGAAGAAAAATTCTATTGATTGTAAACTAACATTTTAGTGTACATTAATAATCACTTCAGTATTTTTTTTGACAATTAGTTTTTTCTATTGCAGTAAAAATATTAATAAACTCACAATTTCTGATCCTTTTTTTTTTTTAAACAACAGTACTCCACAAATTTATTTTTGACTTCTAAAAAGGGGTACTATAGAGAGAGCGGACTAAACAGATTGATATTGGTAACTCAGTAATAGAATGTTCATTTGCTTTGTAGATGGCTTGGGTTGAGTTGTCAGTTACTGTATAAAGTCCCAATTTCCACTTTACATTGATAGTATATGCTTTGGAAAGTTACAGATAGGCAAATAGCTCTCTTATTATTGTAAGGATTCAATTTGGAAAACAGATAATTCTTTTATTATAAGAAATCAATTAGTAAGGTCTAGGATAAGCAGCTCTTGTATTATTATAATAATTTAATTTGGGAGGCTTCAGACAGACAGATAGCTAGCTCCTTTATAGTAATGATTCAATTTGAAAGGTTTCAGGCAGAACTCTTAAAGATTGATTTTTCCTAAATCTATGACATTGGATCTTATATTTATTTTAATTGAGACTTAAGAAAGCTTTCTTTCTCTTTTCTGCTATACAAAAGTCATTTATTGAAAATATTTTTTTTTAGTGTAGCAGAATACCTTCTCAATGAACATATTTTTCTTTGAAATGCTTTATTTGTAATAAATTCAAAAAAATTATAATTAATTAAAAGTTAACCTTTTGAATAATGATAATTATTATTATTGAGTAATATTTACTTTAACATGGTTTCAAACTTAAAATTTCACAAAAACTAATGTATCTTTAATTCACTATTCTCATTTTACCTTTATATAATTGGTGTATATGTTACCATTTTAATCTAGTATACATTTAATGAACACTTGAAACTGAGGCATGAAACTGTATCACTGGCCTGGACTAAGTCTATTTACACACACACACACACATTCATATTTTATACCCATTATTGATCAGAGTTGATAACCAAACTCAGAACTATTTTTTCAGGCTTAATTAATCAACTTTTACACCTTTTTTTTAAATAATTTCATTTTTTTTACTTTTTTGTGTTTTTTAAAAAAAATATTTTCCTTTTAGAATGGAAAGAGAGAAATTAGAACGATTGAAACGGGAGCGAGCAGAACAGAACCGATTATGGAAAGAACGTCAACAAGCTGAACTATTTAATGGGTAAGTAGTAATGATATCTAAAAAAAATAACAGCATTGATGTTGGTTTTTCTCATTTTGTAAAAAGAGATTTTCAAATTATATTACAAAAATCAATTTTTAAAACCTGTAGATTTATTTGGACATGAAAAATCTTGTTTTTAAAGTTATTTTTATATAAAATTTTTAAATGCTATTCTTAAAAAAGAATAAGTGTAGACAAAAGAACAAAAATGATCATTGACATTAAATGACTTAATATGCTGTAAAACACAAACAAACAAAAACAGGATAAACAGCTAGTAATCTGCAGAGAACAAATCTCATTAGTGGTTGAGGTTGATGGGTATCCTGCACCCCTTTTTGTGTTTTATATTTATCCATCCAGTTTTTTTCTCTCTTTTCTCTTTGTTTTCTTTTCTTTCATTTTTCTTATCCCTTTTTATTTCATTAATTGCATTTTCTTTTCTTTTTTTTAATTCATTTCTTCTTTTTAGATTTGAACGTGAACGTCACACTGTAAAACGCACTTATGATAGGAAAACATCAAACAATGATGGTTTTTGGGATGAACCAAAACGGCCAAACCTGGGCGGAGGAGGGGGTAGCAACAGTGGAGCATCCACATCTCGCTACAGCAGTCGTTCCTTCTCAAATGACACCTGGTAAGAAAATAATTGCATTTTGTCTGATTCTGAGAGAGAGTGAGGCAATTAAAAAAAATGTCATTTTTCTTCTACCATAGATTTTTCTGGTTTTGGTTGAAATTCAAATTCCCCACCATCCTTACCCTCCTTCACAACAACAAAAAAATGCATTGTTTTTTATTTGAAGATAAATGCCTTTCATTTAGTTGGTGACAAAACTAATTTTACAGATTCAGTATAAAATAAATATATGTGTTAATTTTTATAATTTGACAAGGATATTTATTTGCTTTTAATTTTTATCAAATATTTTTTTTGTTTTGGAGTGAGATTGAGGAGAATACACTTAACAATAAAAGGGCAAATAAAAAAAATTCTAAAAGAAGGAATTCAATACTGTCAATATGACTAAAAATAAATGTGTGTATATCACACACTCTCTCTCTCTCATCAGGAATTGACCTGATGTTAACACAAATAACCAATCTAAACCATATACACAAAATTTACAAATAAAATATTCAGAATTTTCTTACAGTAGAGCTTGTTGTGACTACTATTAATAATATCTATCCATTTTTCAGTAATATTAAAAACTGACTTAATTGAACAAAATAATTACTATCACTAATTATAATTCAGCTTGTACTTTCATTAAAAAAAACCAAAGTCTGACAAAGAGACTCACAAAAGAGATATCACCTGTTGAACAGCTTAGCCAACTCTTTCTCACTACATCCTTTTTTTCAAAGATTGTAATGCTGAATGTGTATGAAATCATTAATAGTAGAAAAGTTGTTTATTCCCTTCTTCGTGTGGTCTGCTAGCCAGCATAGGAACAAAATTTTATGGCAGCTAGACAGCTTTCTTAAAAAGTGGAATAGATGTTCTGCTTTACTTGAATATTGAAAGTGTAGTGGTCACAGGAACTAATCAAAGGACAAGCAGAATTTTAATAAAGATTAAAACTGGGTATATATTCATTGAATCTTTATATTTGCAGTTTTATTTTCAATCATTTTTTCAATTCTTGTTCTTTTCTGTTGTTCAGGTTTAATGAACACAAAGACAGTAGTTACGACCGAAGGGGTGGAGGAGAGCGTTATTACAATCGAGAAAATAAATCAATGGAATCTGTCAGCCGTTTTTCTGACTCCAATCTTGGTCGGATGAATCCTAGTCCGCAGAGGAGTGGGCACGATAGATACGGACCCACAGACAATAATACCAATAGAATGGCTACAACCACATCAACAGATCATGATCCGGCAGAATGGTAAATTTTGTTTACCTTTTCTTTTTCTTTTTTCTTCCTTTTCTACTTCCTCTCGTTTTCTTTTCTTTATTTCCTCTTTTTCTTTTTACTTTTTTTTATAATTAATTGCTTGATTATTTGTTCTATTAATTTTCTCTTAGTTTATCTGATAAAGATAAATCTTATCTTCTTAATATTCATTATATAAGACAACTAAAAATAATGACATGCCATAAAACAAAAAAACTGATTTATGTAGGTGTGTTGTAGATTCCCTGAAAGAAATTGTCCCCAAAATCATTTCTTGAAGCATCAATTTCTCAAAAGCAGTATTGGTTTTAAGAAATGTTTGGTTTTAGAATTACTGCCATCTTGAGTGTTCAAGACTTACAGAAATACTAAAACAGGGATAATACAAACCTAAGCTTTGCACTTGAAAAAAAAAAATTAAAGTTTGATAGTTCTCATTAGAGAAAATGTTAAAATTGCTTAGAATGAATTTTAAGATAGAATCTGGCTTTTGAGAAACGTATTTTCAGATAATTGGTGGTTCAAGAAATCCTTTTTCAACCTGAGAAATGTTCCTATTACTGTTCATGTATAACTTCAATTTTCAACCTCTACGTGTATTGCTTGTATAAAAAAACTATCTTATGGATATAATAAAGATTATCACGTTTGTAATTGGGTTCTATTTCAAAGCTGCTGCACCATTATTTTTCAAAAACTTAAAATTGGATTTTACTAAAGACTAGCAGTATAACCTGGTGTATGTGTGTGTGTGTTTATCTGTGTGCGAGTTTGTTCCCTATGAACTTTGCAACAGCTGCGCAGATTTTCTTGAAAATTCACACAGTTGTACATTGTGTCTGGGGATGTTCCACTTATATATAAGTTTAGATTTTGTTTGAAAAGACTGGATTCCAATGAATGATATTAAAAATACTGAATATTCCACTATTTTAAAAATACTGAATATTCACTATTTTAAAAGATATCATCATTCATTGAAAATAAGATTTCTTTTCATTTAAGATTCTTGGTTTTTTTACCCATTTCCCCCTCATCTTTGTCATTGTTTACTGTTCCTTGGCAAACTTTAGATCAGATGAAATACTCCTGTTTTTGATTCAATTCAAGTAGATTTAGCAAAACAAATTTATACGGCTGAATCTCAGTTAAATTGAAAATTGTTAAAAGGACTTTTGATAATCTAAAAACATTATTTTAAGAAACATGTAAAGTGGATTATTATTATGATGATTTTGATTTTAAATGAAAAACTTTATTTTTCAGGTGTTAGAGGAAAAATTTTTTTCAATTTGCTAATAATTTTGAAATACTTACATTTTAGGCATGACTACAGTTATGATAGTTACCATGGTTACATTCCTGATCATAGGAATTTTGCTGCCGATTGACATGAAGAGAAAATCAAAAGAAAATGATTCTTTAAAAGAATACATCTGGACGTATCAGAAATCAACTGGGTAAATGATAATTTTATTCACAATTAAACTCAAACATGGCTATTATTATTATGAAGATGATGATTATAATAATAATAATAAATTGTGCTTGTTTCATCCTTATTAAGTAAACCAAATTGAATCTAGGTCCATGTTTATACCTTCAAAGATTTTAGAAGAATAAAATCACTAAAAAGAACCCAATTTTTATTATTTTTAAACATTTTTGCTATATTTTGTAACAAAAATAGATAAATTTATTGAAAAAAAGAATAACTATTTCATCATTAAAGGACTTTTAATGATGAAATAGTTATTCTATTATGGTGATGCTCTCAAACTTAATTTTCTTTTATCAGAAAGTTAAAATGTCAGTTCCATTTTATAATAGCATATCTATCTATACACACACACACATATACAGTTGGTGGGGGATATTTGTACATTTTCAAAAATTGTATTTTTATGTATGTAAAAGCCTAAACAAAGACAAATTTAGATATTTGTAAAGACATATACTATTAAAAAATAATAATAAATTTAATTCTTATCAAAACAGAAATTAATACATTTTTTTCATTTGACCTGGTGAAAAAAGTATTGTGCAACCCAGAGTGGAACAAACACCTTTTCCATTCCAATCCTACTGTGCAGACATAAAAAAAAATCCTTAAATCCTAAAATGAGTGGGGTCATATAGATGAGGGTTAATTCTTATAGATTCTTTCAAAAAGTAAAGTTTTCCAATGATTTCATGATTTTTTTAACAGCTCCACCCCCAGTAATAGTTTGAATGTCTGTATTGCTGATCAATGATAGTTGTACCAGAAATCTAGTGGTCAGTTAAAAATGCCTCTATTTGTTTTTTTTCTTTTAATTATGGTTTTTTATAAAAAATAATTTTTTCTTTGTCTTCAGGTGGTGGCTCTAATTGGAAAAATTGACAATTAGTCTCCTCTTCCGTTCCTTCTCATCATCATCATCACTTTCCACTATTTTTACTTTCTCATACTTTTTTCTTCTCTCACATAATTATTTTTTTTCTCTATCTCTGTACTCTTTATTTATTTTTTTTTTCTATACTTTCTTCCCTCCTCCCCACATTTTTTTCCTGTCTCCTCCTCCATTTTTTTTTCCTTACTTCTTGCTCCCCCTTTGCACTTCTCCATGATTTAAGGTAGAACAAATCCACAACCTCCTTCTCTTCTTTCTCTTCCACCTGCGGACAAGAATTCCAAATTCTACTTAGAACAACGGCAGCTGCAGCAATGGGTCTTCTGACACTACATTCTTAACTAAACAAATACATTCAACACAACTTGCTCAACCACAAAAGCATGACATAAAGAGGCGCAGAGACTTAGCTGATGAGAGGTGTGGGGACAGTTTTTTTTCTTATGTGGCACGTTTCTTTATTTTCTCACATACACTATAAACTCTTTTTCTCAAGAGGTGATTGGATGATTGTCTGAAACCAAAAATGAATTTGATAATGGAATTTTTGTTGTCAAAAAAGAAAAACCATCACTCATTTTTTTTCTTTTCTTTTTAAATAGTAAAATCTGGATGTCATTCAGGTTCACCTCCATCTGCTTCTTAGATTTATTTTATCTGTATTTCTCCTTCCTGCTCCTCTCTTCTAAAGATTAAAAACATTAAAAACAAAAGGTTTTTTTTTTTTTTTTAATACTCAATTCTGAAAATTTGTAAAATAATGTCAAAATTTTATTCATTGGACTTTTATTGTTTTAATTTTTTTTTTTTCCACAAAAAAAAAAAATTTGTCTGAAAAACTGTTTAGAATCTTTTTTCTTTAATTTTCTTTGTATTTGAAAAAAAAAATTAATCACCAAATTATGTACATTTCGTGAATAATTATTGTTTTTTTGAAAATTCTATTTGCGTTAGAATATTTTTCTAGTTCTTTTCATTGGTTTATATATTCGTATAAATCTTGAGTTAAGCTGTCTCTTCACACAAATCAAATGTTAAAATTGCCTTCTAGATCTGAAAAAATAATGTACTAGTTTTACATGTATGTTTTAATTTTGTCTTTTTAAATCCTTGAGCAGAGACTTGATAATTTGTATTTTAAGTATGAAAACAATTGTGGGGCCGTAATTTGATTACAGTCACCTGAAGGAGGCCGAAGAATACATTGGCCAAAATATTGTGAAGATAACAAATATAGTACAATTGTCCAAAAACTAATAACATAATTTTTATCTAGCGCTAATTCACACCCCGGCATCATTATAGCTGTCAATTTGTAATTTTATGTAAAAGTTCAAAGACAAAATTAACTTTTTTTTTTTAAATAAAAAGGAAAGATAGAAATTTAATAAAAAGGAGTTCAATAACATTTAATAAAACTTTCATTAATTACAAATTTCTGCATTGTATATGGAATATATATATATATAATGCCTATGCTAATCAAAATTACATACTTTATTACCAATACTAAAAGCTTTGCCTATAAATATAGCAAACAATTCGTTACATTAAAATGGTTAGAATAAAGACTTTGACAAAAATCATCAAAGCATTTTTGGGACACTTTGATAACATTCGACCATCCTACATTCATTTGTTTTAGTAAAGAACACCCTAATAACATACAGTATTTCTGAATAGTAGCTAAATCTGATAATACAAGACAAACACTAATATTTATATAATAGATGAATTGTTAGTAGAAGAAACCAAAATTGGCTTTGTGTATCAAATGCAATCTCCTAAACCTACTTTATAATTGGCTTAGTTTTATTAGACTGCATTAATGTTAATGGGCACAATGAATATCCAGGATTATGCTATTTGGGGCTCCTGTAGCTACAAAACTTTCATTTTTCCTTGTTAAATGCTAGCATGAATAATCTATAACTGGGGTTGGCAACTCATTTGACCCTGCAAACCAGATCATGTTATAATGAAAGGTCACAGGCCAGATCATGGCTATTAATGAAACATAAGAAAAATTACATATACAGATCCCTGTCAACCTAAATATTTAAAACCATAATGAAAATAAACATTGAGAAATCAGAAAAACAAAAGAAAATCTAAAAATTAATTTTATTCCATGAATGTCAAAATATTTAAGATAAAAAAAATTTAACCAAAGTAAAATGGATCCTGACATTTGAAAGACAAGGGTATGATAAGATAAGGACCCTTCGAAAGATTCCAGCAAATAGCTTAACTGAGACAACATGGTTCCTTTGAACCTGGC
>JAYKTE010865729.1:0-16948 GCA_036873565.1 Xipholeptos notoides
GCAGTGAAACGCATAGCGTATGGATCTGAAAAACTAAGAATGTGTTTGTTATTTCTATAACATAATAATATCTAACACTATATATATATATATATATTTTTTTTTTTTTCCTGTTTAGTTCTTATTCTAAACTCTTCGGGCTCTACATATAATAAAATACAAATGATTTGAAGAACTTCTACAATTTTAATAAAACTTGGGTATAGAACTTCTTTATATATTGTCCTAATAATTTTGTTTTCTACTCTTTTTTTACTTCCGTACAAGTATCTTTGGGACCAAATTATTGCGATAAAAAACAGTGTCCTTAATAGGAAAAAATAATGAATAATTTATTAATTGATTAGAAATTAATGAAATATAAAATAAAAATAAAATAAAGTAAAAAATATAAATGAATGATAAATGAAATATGGCCTTTTGATAGAAGTATTATTTGAAAAGGATATATATTACATAATATTTCAAATTAATCCTTAACCTTTCATAGGGTATATGTTTTTACATAACCTGTGGCATAAATATAACAAAGTTCAGTAACAGTAAAGTTCAGTGAAATTTCTATAGTGTTTATGATACAATGGAATATTTAAATCTTATCTGTTATTAAATACTGATATAATACTAACTTTTATGCAATTATTTTAAGAAACAAGTTTTGTTTTTGTTTTTAACTATGTGCTACTTGAGTACTGTTTTTTTTTTCTAAATAAAAAAAAATTGAATCTAAACTTCATTTTAATATTGAAGTAGAGAATGAAAAAATCTATGTTGATCCTGGAAGGAATGTCAAAAGCTAAAAGATTCTGGTTATAATCAATATCTTTCCTTTCAACATTTGTACATTGTTTTAATGGGATTCTTAGATAATTTTCCAAGAATATAACACTTGAATTACCATGTAGGATTCGTAGAGTTTGCTGAAAATTAGGCTATGCTAATTGGAAAATATTTCAATGGATGAGTTGGATAAGAGGGAAATGGAGTTTGTCACTCATCAGGGAAATCTTAACTTGTTTGTTTTTGCAATTCTCATTTTCCTCCTCATTTTCTTTTTTTTTCCAGTTTCAAAAGTTGTATTTTTTCCATTAAAAAAATTTTTTTTGGGTTTTGCTTTTTATATTTTTTCTGTCATTAGAATAATGAAAACTTGTTGCTCAGATAGAAATGACTGACATAATGCTTTTGGCCAAGTTCTGTCTCATGTGAAAAAAAACCATTCATTTTACTTTGAAATAAAATCACAATAGCAAAAAAAACAACAAAAAAACAACAATTTTTAAATGAAAAAAAAAATTGAACTCCAAATAACAAAACAAGAAAAATCAGTTTATTCTGAAACATCAAATTGAAAAGATTATGTTGAATGAAAGCAAAACCAGGAATCTAGTCATGTGACTTAAGTACGTATCAATATTATATGGGTTTTAATGAACATAATATAAGATGACCGAGAAGGCAAGGTTCTGTTAAAGCCTGTCATTTGATATTAAACCAATATCACCAAAGACAATGAATTATTAAAATTTATTTTTGGAAGAGATAAATTAAATGTTGCATTTAAGTTACTATGAATCACTTTTATATAAAGAGTTTAAATAAATCATTAAAATAAACAACCAAAAACCACATTTGAGTAAAAAAAAAAAAAAATCTGTTGGAATGCATTCACACAATTGCTAAGTTGACTAATTTGTAGGACTGCTGATATAGAAATGAACCAATGGAGTAAAGAATTCAGACGTACTTGCTGGTCATATTCATGAACTTGCCAAATTATCATTCAAACACAGTAGTATTTGAATAATATGTTTAAGTGTTATTTTTAGTAATTTCAAACTGTTTTAAAGCTTCACCATTTACTCATTTTATGAGGAAATTTCAAAAACTTTTTACTGTCTATAGGTCACATACTCAGCTAGATTTTGAAATAAAAAGTTTTAATTTTCATTCATTAAAAAATCTTATTAATGAAATTAGCAGTGTTTTGCATAAGGAAAGGAGCAAAGTTTTTCATAACGTTTTATCATTGTTACTATAGAGATGAAAAAATTGAGGTTTATTATTATTAACTTTCGTAAAAGCACATCGCGGGTTATTAGTTAGAATTTCTAACAAATCTATTACCTTTAATAGTATATTTTATTTTTGTATATGCAAATTATAAATATTTTATTTTTGTATATATACAAATTATTTATAAATAAATATATAAAGAAATGCCATGACTTTAATAAGACAATTTTGAGTTTATATTTCTGTAAATCTTTAGTGATGTGGATAACCGGCTGGTGGAGGTCATATCGGTCAGCTCAGGATAAGTGGGCAGTCAACTTGCCGAAGCTAGCTACTATTCTCTCTATGATTTCAATCATGATTGTGAAAAAAGGAAAGAAATAAAAAATATCTAATAATATTTTTATTTAAAAAAAAACTTTGTATGATTCTTCACCAAGAAGCAGGGACACATACAGTCACACACACACATGCATGAGTAACAAAAGGAGCCTTCTATGCCAGACCAGTGGCTGCAATAGGATCCTGGTTATATACCCCAAAAGATGCGGGTACCCAGGGACACATAGATATGAAAAAAACCACATTTTTTAAAGAAAAACAAAAGTTATGAAACATTTCCTAAAATAGATAATGAAATAAGTATTTGGACAGATGCAAAAAGAATGTTTGATATTAAATTATACCTCCTTTAACACTAATTACTGTTGTCAAACGATTGCCATAGTTTTTCAGAAGGTCCTTGAAAATGGTTTACAGAATTTCTTCCCATTTTTCTTTGGCTATAGACTTTAATTGGGGGATGTTTGAGGAGCATATTGTTCTTATCTGTTTCTTCAAAATTCGCCACACATTTTCAATGGGATTCAAGTCTGGTGATCGGTTAGACCATTGCGAAACATGAATTCCTTTATCTTCAAACCATTTTTGAGTTTCCTTCACTCTATGTTTCAGATCATTGTGTTGTTGGAACTGCCAAACACCAGAAAATCCCATTTTCTCCTCAGACCGTAGCAAGTTATTCTCAAAAATATCCCTGTATTTGGCTTCATTCATCCTTCCTCCAATTATCTCTAGTGTTCCGATCCCACATGAAGAAGAAAAATAACTCCAAATCATAATGTTTCCTCCTCCATGCTTAATGGTAGAGATAGTGTTTTTCATATCATATGCAGAACCATCTATATGCCAGACATGGCTTGTATTGTCTTCTCTGTCCAATATGACTTCTAGAGTTTGAAAGATTCCATCCTAAATAACTAAGGATGCTTATCATAATACTTCTACCCAATCAAGGTCAATAATATGACAGAAGTCAACTTTTATGAATTAAACAAAAAGTTCAATTCACAGTTCTATGAATGTTCCCAATTTGAAAAGGAATAGTAAAACACAGAAGACATCTAAATGTTGAATGTATAATAGTAAAAGTTGTATAATAATCTGAACACTTTAAATTTAACAAATATACTTTATTCAAAAGAATCTAAAGAAATAACTTACATTAGCTATATATCGTCTATTTCTATGTGATCTGAAAAAATTGAAATATTAGAAATTGTATATTTTAGAAACCATATTAACATTTAATATTTGAACACATTTCTCTTCTTTTATATTCTCTCTTATATTTAAGTCGTGCATTTTAGTTAGAAAACCATAGAGAAGAAGGCTCCGAAATGGTACTCATTCTCTCCTGATGACCCTAAGACTTATGTATTTATTCATTTGAACTCTTACGCTGTGGATAACCCCAAGACTTTCATAGACAAATTAGTATGCCGATAGGATGTAAAGACTTTTCAAAAAGCTACTTTTTTGGTAAGTTTCAATTACTTTTAGAGTAATTTCTTTCTAGGCAGAAACATAGCCTGTATCAAATCCCCTTAAGCTTTAAAGAATAAGTTGATACTTATGTTTTATGTATCTGAAAAATCATTTTACTTTTAATAGTTTCTGCTTTCTGGGATTAAATTCTGGTTTGTTTTTTGTTTTTTTGATCTTCTTGAATTATAAAGGAAAACAAGACTTAGGAGAACATTTAAATTTCTTTCAAATTTTATGCAATTTGAAGGTTCAGCACAAAATAGTATTTTTTCAAGTTTTCGCTTAGGATTTCAATGCAGTAAATATAAATAAAATTTTCATAAGCCTAAATATTTATAAGGATTAAATTTTAAGTATTATGACTTTCTTAGGATATCAAAATGAATCTTAAACTGAAATATCATCTAACTACTATTCAAAATCATAATTTTTTTTACCAAAGTATTGTTTTTGTTTTGGAAATGCAATATAAAATAAGTAAATAATATAATTTTTATGCAGAAAAGTTGTTTTTTGTTTTTTATTAAATAGCTATTTTTTCCTCTCTTCAAAGATTACATAAATATATTATGTATATTTTATTTATTCATATACATAAATATTATTCTGACAATCTATTATAGTGATTTAACTTTTAGTTGGCAGTTGATGAAGACAAGGCGCCTGTGCAATCACACACTGTATATAGAAAAAATATCAGGCAATTATCTTGTAAATATGAATACTCTTTATTTAAAACTTAGTCTACCTCTCAGCTTGAAATTTTTACATGTTTGCACTAGTAAGTTATTGTAACTTACTACATCTGTTTGTTATAATTATGTTTTTATAAGTTAACCTGTTTATTCAATTATTTCATATTGATGTTCTATTTTCAATTACATGTAAAAATTCACACCCATGTGCATATTTACTGTATTCAACATTAATATAAGACATTAAGAATGCTAGACTTGGATATAAATGTATTTATTATCTTATTAGGTGAAATTAAAAAAAAAGAGATTTGGCATTTGGAAGAAGAAAGGATTTTTTTTCTATCAAATGAACATAAAGATATATTTTTACTTTTCAAGCAAGCAGATGTGATTTAGGGAAACTTTCCCTTACTTAGCAATACAGTTCTCACTAATATATTTATACAAATGCTTTTACATTATTTTTAACTAAAAAAAATAAAATTAAGATGAAATTGTTTCTACGGGTAAAAATGAAGTTGTTCACTAAAAAATTGGAATAATTTTATTAATGTATTTTATTTCTTTTACTGTAATGTCCTAAAATATTCATATTTTCAATGATGTTTCTAAAAATGTATTGGTTTCTATGAACCTTTTAATCATAGTTGATGTAGATGGTGGAAAATACTATCGTCAAAAAGTATTTTGACTCTAGTAAAGTATGTTAAAATTATATACAAATATATACTGAAATTATAGCCATGTTTCACGTTAACAAGGATTAGGAATGGAGTTTTGGACTAACTTGGAACAGATCAAAACAAAAAAATAGGGCTTCTAACATGCTCAATAGTCAAAATATCTTTTCAAAATCAAGAATTGTAAAGTAAACAGTTATGTTAACCACTTCAAAACGTTGATTTTTGAAAAAGAAGAAGAGTTTTAATGAACCTTGAGTGATAGTAAAAATGTTACTTATCAATATATATTTTCTATTTTAGTCATATTATCCTAACTATTTTTATTTGGTTAATGCTGTATGTGTTTGATTTGCTTTTTCTCAATGTCAGATTGTTTTTAGTTTAGGTAAAAATATCTTTAGATTTTGAGTTGTGTAAACTCTTATCAGAAAAAAGCATTAATTCATCCAAGAGCTAAACAAAATAAACATGCAGAATTTTAGTGAAAAGCCATAAAGAATAAAAAAAAACAGAGTTGTCAAACACTCAGGGTTATTTGCTTAAAATGGTAGAACTAGCTGCAGAGCTGCAGTAAAGTCTGTGGAAGATTGATGAAAAATTTGACTGTAATCTTCGTAGAAATACTAAATGTAATCTAATTTATTGTAATGTATCACTTGTGGTTGTAAGTGACAACCTTAAGAGACTAAGTGTATCATTTCTTACAGTTTAGGTTTGGAAAGAAAAGTGCTTTTATTTTTTATTGATTATTTATTTATTTTGTCACTAGTGTCTGGTAAAAGACAAAAATGATTCTTTGTCTATCCTTTTGTTCTGTGGGGATGGTTAATGATCTATCAGGAGAAAGACAAGCTATTCAATCATGTTTTTCTCATTACCAATGTCCAATTGTCCATAGTGTTATTCATCTTCTGAAACAGTAAAAATTGTGTTGTTGCTTTGAGAGATGAAAGCTAAAGAATTGAGATTACAGTAAGATTTACATACTCATTAGAAGATTCAGAGATACATAAATAAGTTTGAATTCATATATGAAAATGAAAAAGGAAAGTTTTGATCTGTTGTAGAAAACAAAATTTGAGTTTCATAAACTACGACTTATGTTAACAGTTGGTAAATGACTAGAGGGAAAAACTCAACCAACACAAGCAATTGTGGCCGGCACATAGCAAAATGCTTAGACTTGGAATATTCTAATACACAAGTTAAAATTTCAACCAAACTATTACATTCCTAATTACAACAAGTTGATAGGGCTCATTGGTTTAGGAGTGCAACTCCTTTAAATGAAGGAAAACACCGATTCCAAAATGTGGGCATACAAATCTCATGATTTCTGAAAGAGGAGAAACTCTGATAAAAAATACCTACTGCATGCTTACTAATTATGGGACAACTCATAAATATGACTTTGTGTTAAATCACAGTCTTGTGCTCAACTAGGTAAATTAGAACATGTGAATTGCTGACCCAAATATTTCATTATTTTCTTAGATAACCAGTTCTGATTTCTTTTTGTGGGTTGATTCCTTCTTACTTTGTTTACACCAGAGAGAAGAATCAGGAAGAACTTTTGATTATTTTGACATATTCTGAAAGATGATGTCATCTCCTGAATGATGCATTCAGTTTTACCTTTTGTTACAATAAAAATCAGGGAAGTCTAATTGAGACAGTGTATAGACAGTTGGACTTTCAAATTGTAATACACAAGTTTGAATCCTATTTGTTCCATTTGCATTCATATTTGAACTAATACCATTGGGAAAGGTATGAATCCTCACATTCCCTCCAGTTATGGGTTATATTGTGGTATTCAAAAAACTATGTGTGGACGAAAAGAATGTTTTTAAAAAATGATTGTTCTTGGCATGAAATGACCTAAAAAGATTGATATGCCATAAAGCTAAACAATAAACAATCTATAGGAGTCAAAACCCATCAACTGTGAACCACTCTGTCATTGTACATCTAAGGTCAAATATTGTGAACTGCTAGCCCTAAGAGCAGACACAATGCACATAACCTTAGCAAGCCTGTGGTAAAATCTAACACACCTGGACCTTGCACAAACTATATAATAATGGGATTTTTGTAGAGAATTTCATGAATCTATTTCTTTACTCTATGATAATAATGATAGTATGGTTTCTGGATTTTCACTGAACAGTATTATTTCCTTGCAAAATATTTAGACATTTTACAAATATGATCTATTTGGAGAAATATGTAAAATGTGAGAATTAAAAGAAACAATTGTTGTCTTAAGTTTTTATATACAATTACTGATTGATTTAACTATATTCAATTGATGAACAGATCTCACATTTTGCTATAAACTGCTAGTTAGATACTTGTAGTTTCAAGTGATGTGCTGGTTGATTGTTCTTGATATTAAATGACCAAAAAGGTTATGCCATAAAACAATCAAATGAAATTGAATGAAAAATTTTGATAAATGTTTTTAAAAAGTTAGATCAAAGAAATTACTTCCTTTTTTTTTATTTGGTTGCTTGTCAACAAACTTTTAGAAGTTTTTATTTGATTCTTATTTTTTTGTTGTTGTTATGTATTGTTGGTCTAAAGTTAAAAAAATGTATTTTGTGGAATTCTAAGAAAATCTTATCATTTTACACTATCTTTTAGTTCAGTGTAAAATCATGCCCACTATTTAACACTTTCTGTTGTTGGATTTCTTTCTTTTATTTATAATTAATTTTTTTTCCAAAATCTTTAACAACAATTTCGATAATAGATCAAAATTATCTCTATATCTCTCAACACACAAAAAATTCTGGATGTTTTTAAAAAGTTTTCATAGTACTTTTTGTTTAAAAGAAAATAAGTAAAATTTTAATGAGAAATATTTTAACCAATTTTTTAATTTTATTTTGAATCTCTCAAAATGATAAAATCTTTTATCATTATTCAATTTATTGCAAATAATTCTTTAAAAAAACAAAGAATACAGAGACAAGTGAAAAGTATGGGGAAAAAGTAACACGATTTTG
This sequence comes from Xipholeptos notoides, assembly GCA_036873565.1. Taxonomy (NCBI): domain Eukaryota; kingdom Metazoa; phylum Mollusca; class Cephalopoda; family Idiosepiidae; genus Xipholeptos; species Xipholeptos notoides. The sequence continues at coordinate 8,236 of JAYKTE010865729.1, forward strand.
AAATCATGAAAATAATAGAATCAAGAACTGTATGCAGTTAATTCTGTGTAATGAGATGATTGGTTAAAATGGTGAACCATACACTTTAACTAACAATAGTAAAATGATATCAAACAATATGTGTTACATGAAATGACTTATTTTATTACAAAAAACCTTTTTTTTATGTACACAAATACATTGTCATTATCGCTCACTGTTTTGGTTCATGAAGAGATTATAATTTAATTGTGTTATATCAATTTGTGGCATTTAAGGTAAGCCATTTCCTTTAAATCTGTGTTGTTATTATTAAATTCTTACAAATCTGCATCATCTGCTCCTGGGAAAAATATTATGACATTCAGGGGAGTATTGGTATTCATTTTCCTATTTTTTTCTTTAACCCTAAGAGTAGGTCACAGAATAAAAATCTAGTGTGATAGAAGCCTTTGGGCCCACAGCCTAAGCTTGTTATCAGCTCCTATATTTCATTGTTTTGTCTACAGATTTTAAAGTAAGAGTATAAAAATTCAACCCTGCTCTATGCAAAAAGCTGGCTATAGCATGAGATATAGGACCTGGTGTGCATGGATTAAGCCAAATCCACTGGAATATCAATAATGCATCAAAAAGTTCTTAAGGATTTACTTTTTGATTATTAAGAATGTATGTTTTGTTAAAATGATTTTTAGTTGTCATTCTATTTCAAATAAAACATTGTTTGGTAAATTTTACTCAACACCTTATAAAACTTAGTTGTAAGTCATATATAAGCATCCATATTTGTTGAAAAAAGGTTACTAAAAAACATTTCTATTATCTTATCTAATAAGGGTTTTAGGTTTATACTTTTCCTAAAGATATCAATCCAAAACTTAGTATAAGGGACTGACAATCATCTCCTGCATTTCAGAGCTCAAAACAACTCTATTATGCTGATATATCCATTATTTTAGAATGAAAATTTAACATGCTTCATATTCTTTATTTAAGTTCTTGGCATAGAATCAGAAAAGAAAACTGATTGAATTCAAAGATAAATTTATTTATGATAAGCTTTGAAGTACACCCAGGTTCATCATCAGAGTACTAAAAGCATATCACTCAATGTCATAAATGCTCTAATGATGATTATATTGAAAGCTTAACGTTAATAAACGAGTCTCTAAATTCAATACTTGAAATCAATACTTTTTCTGACAAAGATATTTATATGTTTACTGTATAAAACTGACAAAATCTCTTTTCATCTCTAATGTATCTAAATGCTAAGAATAGAATATTTTTTTAATAGAAAAATATTTTAATTTTGAAATAGTTTTTGATTCAGGTTCTTCAGATTAAATGAATGTTTGTTTGTTTTTTAAGTCTGTTTCATAGCATATCAATTGTTTCGGTCATTTAATGCCGATAACAATTATTTTTGATAAATGTTCCAAAGAAAAATGAAGCAAGACTCCTAGTTCATTGTCCTTCATCTTTTTCTTTTCCACTGCCTGAAGGCCATAGAACAGCTTTTGCCTTGGGTAAGAGGAAGCATTAAGGCTATAACTGATGCTTTCTTTACTCAAAGACAAAGAGAGGGTTAATCTTTTTTCTATTTTAGATTCAAATCTTTGATAGTCTTAGCTGCTTGTGTGTCCGTCTGAATACCTTTTCTGCTACATGTGTTAGGGATGTAATCATGATCAAAAAAAAAAAATCTAAACATAAATTTTATGCAATTATTTAATTTTTTTTGTTCTTGAATATTCCGGGAAACAATTAGTAAAATAATACAAATCCCATAAACAAATTAAAGTAAAAATAAAACAATACAAACTTTTTATCTTCTAGGTATTTTTCTGAAAATCTGATTTTTGTAAAGTATGAAAAAATTGTATACAATTAACTATTTTTATTATGGTGACAGATGTGGGTTGGGGGTTCTGTGAGAGAATCCAAATTATATTGATTATACAATGATTATTGGCCAAAAAATTACAGACAATACAACAACAACACTGATAGAAAGTAAAAAAAGAAAAAGTAAAGGGAGGGGTTATTTTAGAATTGAACTGACTTTTTCACCAAGTCCATAAATAAAATGAATTGTTCCATTCCTTTGTTTTTTTAAAGAAGAAGAATCCCTAATATCTATCAATAGATAGTATGCTTTTCTTTGAATTTTCCATGCCACCATAATTTTTTCAATAATATCAATTTATTTTTCAAAATCCTTGAGATGAGGTATGATGAATTCTAGATGTACTAATTGGACTATTCTCCTCATCCATAATATTTACTCTAATCTAATCTAATCAAAGGGTGATTTGGCTGAAATGTTGTAAAAGAGAGAATATTATGGATGAGAAGAATAGTCCGATTAGTACTTTTAGAATATTGATTTACACCAGCAGCAACAGCTTAACAGGATATCTCTTCATATATATGATGCTTTTTTTGGATAGCTCTGTAAATATTTACAGACATATTCTTGTAAATAAAGCATGGAATTACCTGCTAGTCATTAATTTCTACCAGGAAAGTAATTTAAAAAATTTTACATAGATTTTTCAACTTTGCTTAACTTTTGAAGTTAGCTATAAAAAGTTAAAAAAAAATTTTTTTTTAATACCTTTTATCAAAAATTTTGATAAATGGAAGAATAGTGGTGATTATGTAAAAAAATAAATTCTGGGGCACAAAAAGTTACTTGTCTTAATGGTTCCACTCCTGTTGTCGTAGCTCTGCAGCTTTTAAAAAATAGGTGGCATTACTTTTAGAATAATCCTCTTATTGTTATTTTTATTGTTATTATTATAGATTAGTGCAAAATATATTTTGATATAACTCGTGTTTTTGAACCAAAAATAAAAAGAATATTGACTTGAATTTTTAATATCCTGATAGTAATGAGAATTTACTAAAATAACTGAATTTAAATCATGAGATTTTTAAACTTTTATTCATCATTTCATATTCTTAGTAAAAGATAGTCTGCTGGACACTGATTTTGGATTTATAATTGCTTTCTAGTTTTAAGAGCACCAATTATCATCATTTCCTTTATGAGCTGTTCAAAATTTTTATAAAATACTTTTTGATTTTTATCTGAATATTTTGATTAGGTTAATTTTTCTGATACTAAATCTTAAATTTAGAAATTAATAACCTATGTACTTAGGAATTATTTCACTGAAATTAAAAATGGCTGAACTTATCAAGTATTTATTTTAAAACATATTTTTATCCTCTCTTAAAGATTAGACAAGCTTAAATATAGTCACTTTGATTTGTTTTTGTCTGCATATTTTCTCTCATAGATGTATATGTATTATATCTAGATTTAAAATCTGTTTTAAGCTCATAATATATTGATCTTTATTTTCATAATTTATAACAGTATATCATTAATCAATGTCACCATTCTTGAAAATCATTGCTTTAAGGTATAGAATGGTAGAAGCACGAGTATGCACCTATTTGTGCAACAGAGAGCACGTTTATTATATTCTAAATCTATTAGATTTCTTACAATTTGTTTTGTTTATTTGTTTGTCTTTTACAGCATATCAACCTCTTAGAACTTGTAATATAAGATTTCAAAACTCTACAAACATTGAAAATCGGTATTTTGAGATTGAAAAGTAATAACGGATTTCAAAACTTATCACACTTTGTTTATGGCATATCAATGTTTTTAGGTCATTTAATGCCAAAAGTAATCATTTTTTGATAAACGTTGGTTTTTTGTCCACACATAGTTTTTGATAACACAATGTGCAATATTTAACCCATAGCTGGAGTGAATGTGGGGATTCATACCTGTCTCAAGGATATTAGTCTAAATATGAACATAAACAGAATAACTGTGTTTCAAATCGCTTAATATGATTCCGAAGTCCAACTGTCAAACAACTGTCCCATGTGGACTATCCCACTTTTAAGACAATTTTGTTAAGTGAATAAATGATATCCAAGCTAAATAAAATCTTTCAAGAATAAAAAGAAAATATTATTTTTCTTATTTTGATAAAACGACTGTCAAAAGAATTAGCTATATATTAAGCTAGGTGTTGCTGAATTCAGAATTTTTTGATAGGAGTCAACTAGTGTTGTAAATTATCATTTAAGAATAACTATTTCACTCAAAGAACCTACTCCAATTCACGATTTTCTATAAATCATTCTAGGATTTTTAACTAGATTTATGTTCAGCCATCTCTGGATGTTTCAATCATCTTAGAGTGGAGAAGTATGTTTGTTTATTTAAATATTTACTTTAAATCATTGTTATCTTGAAGGTTGAAATTCCATTTCAGTTTTGGTTGTATGTGCTATATGCTAAAATTCATTATTGTTTAAAACTGTTCATAATTTGTACTAAAATAATTACGACTAAAGGAAAATAGTCTCCAAATCATGTTGCTATCACTCACACATGCACATACTCACACATCACTCCATGTGAATTCAATATATATATATATATATATATATATATATATGTGTGTGTGTGTGTGTCTGCATTCAAAAAGTTATTGTCCTCTGCTAGTTAAAAAAAGCAGCATGTCATAAAGCTCAGATTGTATTGTTCAATTTCCTTGAAAATTTGCATTTCAAAGGACTACTGTTCAGCTGTTGATTTTTAAATAAACTGAAAGAAGTGAACAGTGATTTTTGAATGACATGTATGTGCCTTTTTTGATTTTACATGATTTTACATGAACCAAATCTATCCATCCAATCCAGCAATCTGCCTATATATATATATTGCAAAGACTCTCTGTAAAAAGCAAAAGAGCTTTTATAGCTTTACACTTTAGTACTATAGAATAAAAGTAGTTAAAAAGTGAAAATATTTGGAATATGTAAAGCAAGATCTTAGTGAATATCTCTATAATAGTATTATGGATAAAATAAAGAAAAAAAAAAGATATCCGAATATGAAAAAAATGGGTAAATAAAATCAAACATAAAAATTATCCACACACACACATCAATAAAGCAGAATGACTTGAAGCAAAACAAAAGAGGCACACATCTTCATTTCAACCAAGTCTTTGTGAACAACAGATGTATTCTATTTTTATCTTTTTTTTTTCATTTTCTCTTTATCTGTCGAGAATCTTATTTACCATTTCGTTTCTTCTGGCTCACAATGGCAAACTTAATTAATGATTGCAAAATGAAATAATTCCTTGCTGTTCAGTTTGCAACTGCTTCAGGCCTTCTATAGTTGCATAGAGGGAGGAAATGTTTTTTTGCATCGTCTTAACACACTGATAACAATATTTGCTTCAAGAAAGCCTTTTTGTTTTCCTTGTGGTTATTCTCATTATTTTTCTTTCTTTTTTTTTTTAATCCCTATTTTTGTTTCTCATGATGAACAATATAGATTCTAAATATATCATAAGGATCCTCATCAGACACATTATTGTTCATTTTGGATAGGCTTTTTATGAATGTAAATCCTATTACACTAGTGGAGAAAGATTCTAATTGATTGATGCATACATGGCTAAGTAAAAAGATTATGCTATTTGTAAAAAAAAATTTTTGTTCAATTTTAGCTAAAAAGTAGTCTTTGTAGTATAACGCTCAAACGCATATAATTTTGATTTAGCATTAATCAAACAATTATAGGAAATTCAAACTCTACTTGGTCTTTTGGATTTATTTGCAAACAAATACTATTGGGTATATATTTAATCCTATAAATTACAAACAAAATGACAAAGGAGCTAAATCTCTTTTGGTTTATAGCAAATATATATGCTCCATTCAATTGTGTTAATGCATTATTATTATTTAGATTCTACTGATTCTTTAACATGCTAAAGTTAGTACTGAATATTATCATAAACCCTGTGTATCGCTATATTGCAGGTCAATATTTTTTTGATTTTGAAATGGCTATATAATGTAGAGAAGTGAAATTTGGTACACTGGAAGAACATAACAAGGTGCCTTATTTGCCTGACTTTTAAGGAATCTGAACAAATATTTTCAAAGTTATGCTAATTTTTCTATTTTCTGGTAATTTTAAGTGTGTAAAAATCAGGCCAATAAGGCACCTTGTTATGCTCTTCCAGTGTATCACTTCTCTATGTTTCATAGCAATTTCAAAATCTAAAAAATATTGACCTGCAATAAAGCAATACATAGGGTTTATATACATATGTAGTATGTATGAGTTAAATTTTCTGAGGTCTTGATCAAATAATGAGACTTCTTTTTTTCTTATTATTTTGGGGTGTATGTTGAAAGGAGAATAGTTGAAAACAGTGAAATGAATAATATATTAAACAGAAATACAGAAAATATATTAGTTAAGTGGTATCTCCATTCAAACTTAAGGATAAAGAAATGTTACGACCTCATTCTGTGAGTGCAGGAAGCAGAAACTGGTTACCGGACGTGATGTCAGGAATAGTCAGGATTTGTAGGGGTGCCATCCCATCACTTATCTAGACTTAATAATATCCAATATGTAGAGCAGATGTACATAAAAAAAATGAAAAAAAAAACTTTTTGTGACACCAATAAATAAATAACTCCATAGGCAACAAAAACATCTATGATTTTAAGATGAAGTAGAGGGGAAAAGCTAAGGTAATTTAAGGTTGAGTAAAATAACCCAATAAGGAAACTGGTAATAAAAAGTAAAATGGAGTAGAGTTTTCTTTGGGGGCTGGATTAGAAGCAATTGGATTAAAATGTACCAAATTAATTTTAATTTTAATTTTAATTTTAAAATGAATTTGGTTGAAAATTAATAGACTAATAGACTAATAATGCTGAACAATTTCTACATTTCTGGACATATAACTTATATTTTGATTTGCAATAGGACTATGATATTCAGATTCGTATAATGAAATTTTTAGTTAAACAACAGTGTCCATTTTAATGTTCTTGAATCATCCCTTTTATTGATATTTTCAGCTTGTTCTTGTGATATTGATTTTATTAAAGTTTTCACCAAACTAACCCTATTTGTTAAATTCCTTTTTTTTTGGTTGACTATTATTTGTCACATATTATATGAATATATATGTAGGTATCTATGCTAACACAGAAATATATATGCATACTTCTGATTTAGCATTAAACTAACTCTGCTTTGGGAAATTAAAACTCTGCTTGATGTTCTGGATTCACTTTCAAACAAATGCCAATGAGGAATGTATAACTTTAATCCTTTATATTACAAACAAAATGACAAAGAAGATAGATTACTGTGTCTACACTGATATACATTTAAATCTGTTTCTCTCTATTGAGACAAAAGTATATTTTGAAATGTTGTGGATGCTGTCAATTGAATCTAGTGACTGTCAATTTCATGTTTATGCACTCATCCCTCAGTATTCATCTTTATCAATTTTAAAAGTTGATAAGTTCTACTCATAGATTATCACTTATGGTCTATTATTAGATTGAGAAAAAGGTAGTTGTTTACTAAACCATCCTATCTAGTAACATAACTCTTGGATAACTCATGGGTTCACTTTTCTTTTGCACCGTTCACCACATGATAATTAGTTTACACACACTTGTTTCATTTTCACAACTAAACAAACAGTACAGCTTCCTAAATAAGATAAACAAACAATACAGATCTTTCTAAATAACCTCAACATTAACTTAAAAGCAGTTCCTTTTTCATGTGTCAGTCATTTTCAGTTATTGTTTTTTTTTTTTTATTAATTGTGTTTTGACTTCTTGTTTTAAGAAAGAAAGAATCTTTGATGTTTAATTCAATTATTTTTCTGATTTTGATTCTTTTCCAAAAAGCCATTAGAATAATTTCTGTTAATTTTTCTTTTTCCTTCTTTAAATCTTTTATTTAAAAAAAGATTCCTTTAGAATTTCAAATTTATGAGTTTTTAAAGAAATGTTTATTTTAATTAAATAATTAAATTTTTAATGACTTTTTTTTATAATACCAAATTATGAAATTATTAGAATTTATAAATTGTTTAATTTTTAAAATATCTATCTTATAGGAAGCTATGTATTGTACTGTTTGTCTACTTACTAAAATGCAAGAAGTGTGCATAAACTAATTATCATGTGGTGAAAGGTGAAAGTGAAAAGTGAACCCCTGAGTTTTGCAAGAGTAGGGTTATTTGATAGGATGGCTTAGTAAACAATTGCCAAGAAAAAAAAAAATTTATATGGGTCTCTTTAATCTGTTTAGCCTAACATATTATCCATTCTATTATCACAGATAAAGATTTTAGACATCAGTGATCTTAGTTGAATTCATGTTTAATTGTATCCAATAAATCAATTCAATTACTCATTTGTGTCTGTTTTTGATCTCTTTACAATTGTGTCGTCTCTTCAGTTGGAACATTAATTATATCAACTGACTAACATCAAAGTGGATAGGAATATATGAAAATAGAAATATTGATATGAATTCAATTTTCAAAAATTCAAAAATTTGAGTCAAAAGAAATAACTATATACTTTTTTAAGGGTTACTCCCTCCTTATTTATTTAAAAAATAAAATGATAAATAAATAAAATAAAAATACGTTGTTTAGAAAATTAAAAAAAACAAAATTTGTATAAATTTTGTTCTAAACATGTTCAAGATAACAGGTCATTTAAGACAAATTATAATATTAGATAATGTGATTATTACTGTAACTATATTCAAAGAATTTACAAAAATTTCTTCTAGTAAAATTTACTTCTTAAAGCTACTGCTATTTAATCTAGTAGTCATTATTTA
>JAYKTE010866840.1:0-16946 GCA_036873565.1 Xipholeptos notoides
AAATTAAATTCCGACAATGTGAAAAATGTTTTCATATTTTTATTACATATTTCATATTTATTTTTCATATATATATATATATATATATATTAGTTGATAAGGGAGTAAATAGCCTTTTGTGACTGTCAATTATTTCGCCTGAGAAACCAATGGATGCTCTATCCGTGATAGACAGGCAACAATTTTTCTCTAGATTATTATATTTGAAACTCTAAATATAATTGATCTTTCTTTAAAAGATTTACAATACTAAAAATTACATCTTAGGAAAGATACAGAATTTGTATTGCATTGTAATCTTAAGCATGGATAAGTATTGTGTATCAAATAAGAATAGTTTAAATATTTTTACTTCCATTTTTCTCTATACCCTAAAAGTATTTATTATTCATTATTATCATTTATTAATAAATAACTTACAATATAACGTTTTAATTTTGAGAATCCTTTGAGGTGAGTCTTCATAATCTGTATATCCATTTATTTTCCTTCTCTTCATAGTTGCTGTTGTTGTTTTAACCACGTTTCGGCAAACTAATCCTCTGGCCTCCTTCAAGTAAATTAACCGTGATCGGGTAGGAATGTTGAGTCTTCGAAATATATCCCCAGTTAGGATTGAAACAGCTATTTTCAGATAAGGGTTGCCTGGAATCGTAGAGGCTTAATGCCTCTATCACCTGTGCCACGGCCCCGAAGACTCAAAATGCTTACCTGGTCATGGTTAATACATCTGAAGACGGTAAGAAGAATTAGTTTGGTGAAAACAACAATGAAGACGAGGACAACAATCTGCAAAAATGGATATACACACAAGATAACGTGTTTTAACAATTTTAGGAGACTAGCTAATATTAATAACACAAGACAAAGCACTAACAATGTTTGGGTAAAAGATAAACTTCTAGAAGTTACAGTTGGATTTCTTCGTTTATTGATATAAAAACTTTTTTGTGGGTTATTAAATGCTGTATCTTTAGTGTTGTAAGAATCATCTGATGGTATCAGATAATTCTTAATTATCTGGTACCAATTTGTTCGTAATCAAAACAATTTAGTGCTAACAAACACAATATGTAAATGCATATTACAAGTTATTAGACCAATTACTATTGCTGGTTTAGTGTTATTATAGGTGTAAAATTGATGTATTGGATTAAATGTCATTTGGAGCTTCATTGATTTGAAAAATGCTAGCTGGCTAATGAAACACTTATTTTTTCCTAAATTAAAAGTTTACATTTAGATTGTAATTTTTTGCTTGATTAACGAACTAGGGCAGATGATGTTTTTGTTTCCTTGGTCACCTATTTTTAGACATTTGGCCGACATTTAATAATTTTATCGTGTTAGTAAACATTAGTCGACCTAGTTTTTATAAAATAAATTATTTTACAGTTGTATACATTTATAAACCCAAATCAATCCAATAGACTATTTTGAAATATTCATTTTTTTAACTTTTAAAAAATATTCCTCCTAGAAAAGGCTTGGCATAATTTTCTATTAAAGAAATAATAAATTAGTGTTATTTTTTTTACTTTTCACGTAAGATTGGATCATGAGGATTATTCCAAAAGTAATGTCACCTATTTTTTAATGTTATCTTTTTAATCTGAATAGGTACGCAAATGAGAATGGTACAATTGAAACGAGCGACATTTTGTGCTCCAGATTTTATTTTTCTATAGAGTCCCCTCCATCTTCAATACACTTTTGCCAGCGATGAATCAGGTTCTTTATTTTCACTCACATTCCTGTCGCCACTCTGAAATCGATGAACCCATTTCCTAACTATGTCGATATTAACTGCATCGGCTTTATAAACGTTCAACAGGCATTTTTCTATATGTGGAGTTCAATGTCACATCTCTTCTGACGAATGTCCATGACTATGGTTGCTTTCTAAGAGTCTCACCTCGTCAATATCTGCAGCAGGGAGATGAAACTTTCAGGTTAAGAATGCATAAGTCTAGTTATCATAACAATGCAATTTGCATTCCAGTCGGGCATAATAAAAAAACTAAGATGCATTACTTTTGGAAAGAACTTTGTAATTATCTAAATATCGCGTATTAAATAATTTCTATATTAAAATGTAGCTTTATTTATAAAAATCCTTAATCATCTAAATTTTTTAGATAGATTTTGGTTATCGTTATCTACGTTTTTGGACTTCTACTCTTATCATCCTTAATCTTATATGTTTCGGTAGAAAATACTTCATAAGACCCAAATGCACGCCGGTCTAAACGTTTTGAGTATAACAATGAGAGTTTGATGAGAAACTGAATAAGAAAATAAATATTTTCCAGTAAAATGAGGACTAGTGTTTGAATGGTATGTTCCCCCTCTCGCCAAAGCCTTTTTATTTTGGGTTTCATTCAAATGGAAAATCAGAGAGAAATTTTACCAAGGACTGAATATAATGTTTATCCAGGGCTATTTTTGTCAACATTTTATTAGATAAAACGCTTATTTTATAATCTAATTAACAGAATTTAAGTAAAAATTAAATAGAAAAAACGATTGTATTTGGAAATTGAACAAAAAATTATTTTGGTATAAAACATACCAGAATTTTTTTTAGAAATTATTTCGCTAAAATAGAGAGGAGGTATTGATATTTCTAAGGATCGGATTATTGTTGGCTTTTTTATTAATTTCGAAAAAAAAAGTAAAAATAGTTTCTACACTTTCACCGAAGACATTTCATTTGAAGTCGATTGTGTAAACGTTGATAAACCCCAAGTGTAGTATTTTGGTTTGTTAAATAGCTTGCAGTAGTAGGAAACTGTTTTGTGGTATCAAACAAATATTTTTCGACGTCACAAGTGAATGTTGATGTTGGCTTTGGCCACGTTAGAATAGTAACACAGTTTTTGTTTTAATTTTCTATTTTGTTTTTTTGGGGTGATTTTAGTAGTGGGCGTGACGTTAGCTTCGAGGAAAATTATTTAGATTTGGGGAAACCTAGAAACACGGGTGTCTTGTTACTTCGGACTTTAGATGTTAAGTTCAATTTGTTTCTGCAAAGAAGATGGTATGACTTTTTTTCTTTTATGAAAAAAAAAAAAAAAAAAGCATGCTATTTGATCAAATAATTTTTCTATTTATTTTTTTGCAACATTAAAGCGACCATTTAATCGACCAAAGTTTTCCGATGAATACGACGTCATTGCCACACAACAATGTTTTGGTGACCTGCATTTATTTTTAGTTCCAGTAGAATAACGTAAATATTGTGCTTAAACGTTTGATTGCTTTTTATTTTACGGCATATCGACATTTTAGATCATTTAATACTGAGAACAATCAGTTTTGATAAACTTTTTTTGTCCACACAGTTTTTTTAATTACACAATATGCACTATTTAATCTATGGCTGGAGGGAATGTGGGGATGCATACCTTCCCGAGGGTATTTGTATAAATCTGAATGTAAACGGAATGACTTGTATTCGAACTCGCTTATTACAATGCCGAAGTCCGAATGCCTATCCACTGTTCCAAAATGGGCTTCCTCTGTATTTAAACGTAGGTATAGATGTAGAAATATGTATTTGTATGGAGCCATATTTTAAATTGCTGTTTTGAAAATAGGCATACCTGGGGAAATAAAGTTGAGTATTTTATGCATGAAAAAACTAATTCAATTGACTAGATTTTGAGGAGACAATATTTAGGTTTTTAACACTTTCTACTGGATGGTGCTTCCTTCTATGACGGCTTAAATATCCTTTTGTGCGAAAAGCTTTAGAACAATCCCCACAAGTATGAGGTTTAAGTCCTGAATGAATAAGTTCGTGGATCAACAAACTGTAATGGGTTGTAAATCCACGTTCACAAGTTGGACACACATAACTCCGTTTGGTCGAATGAGTGTGTTGGTGTCTTGAGAGATGAGATTTGGATACAAATGCCTTACTGCACTGGTCGCAAACAAATGGTCTATCTCCTGTGTGAAAGCGGGTATGATACAACAATTCAGAAGCACTCTTGAAAAATTTTAAGCAGAAAGTGCATTGATGATCGGGGCGATCTTTCCCAGAACGTCTTCTTTTCGGCTTTCGAGCAATTTCATCATCATTATCAAGTAAGCTACCATATTTTAAATGTTCATCCAGAATCTCTTCTGAGGGTAATTTATTCAGGATTGCCATTTTCGAACGAATTAGGTCTCCACCAACAATTAATCTATCCTTACTCCCTTCTTTGTTGTCTGTCAAAGAATTAGTGATATTCTCAGGTTCTGTAGTTTTTTTACGTTTCTTATCTTTTGAAGAACTTGATAGAGCAGGGACCTTCATAAACGGGAAATCCGAAATATGATTTGAATCGTTTGTCTTTTTATTTAAATCAACATTTCCAGCCGTTTGTAAGTTCGAGGGGTCAATTGGCGAAGCCTTTTTTGTGTGGGGTTTACAATCATTAGAATATTTGTTTGATTCTTCAGAAGTATTTTCTTTCCTAGTTTTCACAGTTTCAAAACTAGCAGGGAATTTCAAACTTTCTGTAATATATGGCAAGCTAACTTGTTCTCGTTTTTGTGGGAAAATTGTAGAATATTTGAGATTTGAGTTTGATATTTTGGTTTCACTTCCTGGCACAGATTTTTTGGAAACTGTTTGTACTGTTTTGATTTGTTCACCCGAACATCGGTTTATTTTGGATTTATGTGAACCAGAAGAAGAGGTAACTAAACTTCTGCTTTTATCAGAAACAGAAAGGGATGCCAAATTAACACTTTCTTTGTTAGCATTTTCCTGAATGTAACTTTTTTTAGCTTTGTCCTCCTTGGTTATATTTTCACCAATTATATTAAAAATGTTCTTATCTTCACGTATCAAATGTTGGCCAGGTTTCTTACTATTTTTATGATAGCTTTTACGAATTATTATCTTATTATCAATACCTATTGATTTTATTTTCAGGGTTGGCTTATACTTTTTCTTTGGTTTGTTTAAAGGACTGGGTAATTTAACTTCATAGGTTCGATCAAATGAATTTAATTTCTTGTTGTCTTCATCACTACTAAGACAACAGTTACTGCTGCTGCTGTCTTCGAATTTAGCCAAAGCAACTGGACAGTGTATAGTTTCGTCTATCGTTTCCATCATTTCTGTTTTGACTTTTATCTCTTCGGAAGTTCTTATTTTGTGCCCTGAAGGTATCCGATCCATTTTGTTAGTGTTTTTGTGATTTTCAAAGCTGTTTTTCACACACACCGAGTATTCTGTGTCAAGTCTTTTTTTAACTCTACTGATTTCAGTAATATTTTCAATCAGTGACCTCAAACGCTTCTCACAGCTGTGTGGTCCTTCTTTAACGTTATCAAACTCGTCTTCAATATTTTCTTTATGAGTCATTTTGGAACTATGAACGTTTAAGGAATTCATTGAATTTGACTTTTCTTTTTCTTTTGAAGTAGATTTGGAATCACCTGGAAAACATGGCACATTTTCCTCAGCACCGGCTGAAATATTAACATTATCATCCGAATTTTCTGTTGTGTTTGGTGTACCATGATAATCCCCAATTAAAAGTTTGGATGGGTCATTTTTATCTTCGATATTATTTGATGTGATGTCCTTGCTATTGTCATAAATGGTTTCGAAACTGGACAATTGTAAATTTTCAGCATCTTCACCTTCCTTGTTATGAATAGAAATAAAGGATGATTTATTACTTGGAGTGAAATCTTTGAATGAAGTGCTTGTTTTTAAAGAATTATCGTTCTGATTATTTTCTTTAATTGCTGCCTTTTTTCTAGATTTCGTCTCATATGTTGAAACATTCTCTTCTTCGTCCTTCTCCTCATTACTATGTTCTCGATGAAAATTATCTGGATCTAAATATTCAACCCTTGCATTATTTCTAGAAATCAAAGAACAATTAGAAAGAACTCTTCTGGTTTTCTTTTTCTTCTTCTTTTGCAGCGTTTTTTGCTCGGTATTTTTGAGCGACTTTTCCGGTTTCCAGCTGTCGTCAGAAAATCCAGAGCCCCCACTTATTTCTTCACCAAAATCGTCTTCCAGACAAGAATTTTGTTTAGATTTATAATCCAGATCTCGCCAGTCAAGAAAACCTCCGGTTATTTTATTGTTTACCGAAAAATAATTTGGAGAAAATTCTGAAGATTTATCTTCCAAATTCTTTAACGCTTTTAGATCTGAATCAATCAGAAATTTGTCATGGTCATCATTTTCTACTCCATTCTTTTCCCACCGGTGTATGTCATCCAATGTCTTAGGGTTTGTTTTCTCTTGATTTTTATTAAATTTTCGTAGCCGTCCACATTTCTTGGAAACGCTCGCACTTTTTGGCTTAATAATCTTTGAGCGGTTTCTAGTTTTAAAAGACATGGTTAAATCCGTGAGCTGGTTAGTCATAGAATCATCTTTTGTAGCTTCATCGTTACTACAACCACAAGGACACTTAACAGAATTAACACTAGTTGAAGTTGGTTTCCTTGAAGCTCTCCGTATATTCGCTTCTGAATTCTTTTCCGGTGTCGTTATTGACAACATATCTCCGAAACCTGAATCTAAAATTTGGGTTTTCTCATCGATACGTGGCAAATCTCTGTCACATTCAAAGTTTTGTTTTAAATCTGAAAAGTTACCTGCTGGGTCATTACTAGATGGATTGATAACTGGGTCAGTAGGTTTTGTGTAGGAAATCGTAGTAGATCTCTCGTCACTGCCAGATTCAGAGCCCAGACCAATAACATATTCTCCTGTACTTTCTTCAACAAAATTCTCATCACTAGAAATCTGGCATTTTGAATCATAATCTTCACGACACTGCTCTATGATGAGGCTTGAATATTTTGTCTTGGCGGACGAATTTGAAGATTTCATGTTTTGCTCAACAAAATTACTATTGCTCATCATTATCTTGGACCCACATGTTTTTGTTTCACTAATGGATGTGTTTCCTTTACATACTTCGATTTGAGTTGAAGAATTATTTTCCTTCTTGGTTTTTCTTTTCCGAATGGGTTTACAACTGTTTCCCGTCTGAAGGACTTCATTTTTATCGTAGATACAGCCCTTCTCTTTTGATCTTCTACGTTTTCTCCGTTTTTTTATTATATGATCTGAACCTAGGTTCTTACGCTGGAACGTTTTCTCGTTAAATGATTTATTCAAAGTTTCTTCGGAGTTGCTTAGAAATGGTAAGGGAGATATGATGATTTTCTCATTTTCTTGACGCCTTCTTCTATTTCCACAACTTTTTATCGGTTCTTCATATGCGCCCATATCCCAGCAGATATTTCGATTTATAGCTTTCTTGATATTACAATATTCATCGGCTCGGCTACTTAGAATTTCTTTCACAATCTCGGCATAGCTACAGCTAAAATCATCCATATCTATAGTATTCTGTCCTTTCGCAAAGTTTCCTTCAGCATCAGACTCGTCAATATCTTGTTGGATGATTAAGGAATTTTTTGCACCAACCTCTTCTATGTTGGAGTTGGATAGACTTATGAATTTTGTATTCTCTATGCTGCAAGTATTGCTTCTTTCTTTAGACATGTTTAGTAGAATGGTTTTAATGCGATTGTATCTTTCAGCTCCACAATTAAGCAAGCCGTGCACTATATTGGCATAGCTGATTAAGAAACTATCAAAATTAGAGCCATCCTTCTCCAAATAACTATTGATTGATTGAAAACATATCTTGGCGTTTTCTACGATTGTTGGCCCCACTTTACGAGAAGACACTTTCTCTGGTTTAACAGGGGATTGAAGAATTGGTGATTGCAAAGATGTACGTGTAGAACGTGATGGTGATGTGGACAGAGGGGATGTTTTTAAAGAACAAGTTTGCGTAACTATTGGTATTATTTTCGTTTGGGATGTTGATGGTAAATTGTCAGGTTGCTGGTTGCTTCTACTAACCTCTTTATAATTATTTTCCACCTGTAAAAGCTCTTTCGAGATGATTTTTTCGTCTATATTCTGGGATTTGCCTACTAATTTTGGGCAATCTGTTCTATTGTTTTTAACCATATCTGGTGATTTGGTTAGGTCTTGAAATTCCCCATCGAACAAAGAGTCTGGTTGAACCGGGTCCAAATGTTGCGAACTGTCTTTATGACATGTTTTGATCTCTTTTATTAGTCTAGTTGAAAATAAACTGATTCCAGTTCGAGGAATTCCATCTTTAGTCTCAGTTACCTTTGTTGAAGTATTAAAATGGTCATTAGTAATTGATGATTGATCTTGGGACTCTTTTCTGTTTACGGTTGTTTCAATCTCAAAGGTTTCGCGTTTTTCCGAACAGTGTGTTTCATTAAGATCCGCATCAATACCAGTCGAATCAGCTGTCGCGATCAATTTATTGTCATCATCAGAATAAGGAGAACGATCAAAATAAGACTGGAATAGATGCTCAGCTTCGAATGTGGCACCAGTGTCCGAAGATGCTGTCATTGATTCTTCCTTGGAGAATTTCCATAAATCTTTATTGATCTTCAATCCAATTCTTCTGAGATTGTGCTGCCTCTTTAAACTTTGTTTAATTCTTTTATCCAGTTTTTTCTTTAATTTAATGTAAGCCTTCATTAATATTTTCTCCCTGGAAATAACTCCTTCCAAAGAAGAACCATCCGGTTCGTATGTGGAATCTTTTATGGAACTATCTTGGGAAGGATCAAGACTTTCAGGAATTGAACTCAAAGAGTAGTTCTTGATTTTACAAGAGCTTTCTTTCTCTTCGATGCTAGAGATCGAATCAAAACGTTTTGTTAGAATTTCGATCAATTCTAGTTCACTCAACTCGCATTGCGCTTGGCTGTTCGAGACAAATTTAGTTTTGTGTTCATCTGGGACAAGAAACGTTTTCATCGAAATATTTTTATTTTTGAATTTAGCTTTACTAGTTAAAGATTCAAATTCTGCACATTTGTTTTTACCACTTGCAAGTGGAACGTCCGGATTATCGTTAAGATTTACCCGAGAATTTTGCTTTAGAATTTCGGTTACATACTTAACTCTAGAAGTTTTAGAATGAATATCCAAAGATTGTGTTTGGTTCGTTGTATTTGTGTTGCTGCTCTTAATCCCTGGGATAACCGCTTGGCCTGGTATAACATTTGGATTAACTAAAGATCGGTTTTTAGGTGGTCTTCCACGAGGTCTTGGTGCACCTTTGATTATGGTGGTTTTCTTCGTAACACCTTTTGAAGATTCTTCAGAAAATGGTCCGGAAATAGGCTGAGGTTTCTTTTCTTGATTTCTTTTCTTTATTCCTATTCTAATCTCTTTCTTTCCCTGAACTTGTCCTTTTTTGTGATTCCATTCATTTCCCGTTTTATGATCAACGATATATTTGACCAACTGAGACTCCATTTCGGAAGTCCACGTGTCTGAGAATGTGGACTCTAGAGAATCTTTCTGATTGACGTCACTATATAATGTTTTGGCACATATTCCTATTTTGGTTGGGGAGGATGATATATTTAATCGAGTAACCTCAGTCTGAACGGGCTCGTTTGAGCTGTCGAGCAACACAAATTGGTTCTGTCCTGCTATAGAGCTATGAGAATTATCTAATTTATTTGGGTCCGTTCCGGAGATTGTGTTGATGATCTGACTAGATTGCTTTTGTAAAAAAGGGAGAATCGGTACAGATTTTGGAATGGTATTATTGTTTCTATTATTATAATAATCTGGAATGTTTGATAATATAGTTGGTTGTCGTTGCAGTTGAGAAGCATTTTCGCTATGTTCAACTAGATCTATATTATTTGCTTTTTCCACTATTTCTGCTTCGTTTAAATTTACGGTGTCCATTATTATTGAAGCAGCATCCTCAAAACATTGATCAAAAGCCGAATTGGTTTCTGGAAAATAAGCTAAATCATTGGTCAATAGGCTTGAGGTGAATAATGGATCCAGATCCGAAAACAGAAATGATTCATCACTCATCATTGCAAGATTTCCCAGTACGTCACTGGTTTTGAATGAAAAATCCTCAGACATTGTCGTTAGAGTTGCTTTAGGTAAATATTTTTCATCTTTTTTTCCGTTTAGTACTTTTTGATCAAGATCTTTCTCAACATCCCAATTCTTAAATTGACTGCCGGTTGATAGTTTTGTTCTGCTAGTTTCACTCGGAATAAAATATTCCATGTTTTTATCCTGGACTTGTGCTTTCCATGTATTTTGGTCATTGTTCGGACTGATAGCAGTTTCAGAATTAGCTGGTAGCTTTTTAATAATTGTACTTGTCTGGTTTTCTACATTATAACTTTCTAAATTTTGTACAGACGCATTAGAATTGTGTGTAGATATATAATTATTGCTATTCAGAGATGAATTCGAAAAATTCTGTTGTCTTCGACTGCCTTGAAATGTATCAAAAGATAAAACAATCTCTTTGATGTAATTATTATTAAGTTTCTGGGCAGAGTTTTGTTGGGAATTAACAGTTTCTTGTTGTGGTATGTATTTATGTGCTGGTTTTCCTTCAAATGTTTGGGGGTTGTAATTTGCATAGCCATCGTGTGTTACGTGTATGGATCTATTCGGGTTAAAAGTTAGTGGGTGAGCCTGTGACCAAGTCAAAATACTTCCTGTACTGTTTGAGCTACAAACCGTTTTGGAACTATCAGCTGTAGAGAGACCTGAATCTTTATTGTAGATTGGTTGGATTGTAGTCGGCACTTGCGAAGAAATAATCGGGTCTGCTTTTGAAATATTTGTTGTATTTGTTTGGTGCCGATTAAATTCTTGATTCTTATTTTGAGAATACTCATACGCTTTAAGTTGGTCATTAACTAATGGAGTCAATTCTTTGGTTGATGAATCTTTGTTACCCTGAAAATCTTTCGCTGACCAAAATATTGATGCTGATTTTATATTAGTAGCAGAAGTATTAACTATACCATGATTTGGAAGTTTAGGGGGTTTTACAGTTGAATTTATAGATTTTGGGCCGTGCTGATCGTGCCTATTTTGTAAATTAAAACTTGCAATACTCTGAGCCCTAAGGAAAGGGGGCGGACCTGTATGACTTGGAGGTACATGCAGCGTATCTCGAAATGAGCCATAACTCTGCATTTGAAAACTAGGATGGTAATGATTAGGTTCTTGATATTTTTCTTGATAAGATCTTTGGAACTGCATAGCATTATTTTGGTTTTGCATATCTGCAATGTGTGCAGAAGAGGGTGCTCTTTTAAAATAATTCGGCGTGCTTTGAAAAGAATAATCATTTATGTAAGGGAAGTTATTGAGGTGTGGCGAAACACTTATATGCTTCATCCGGTTGTAGCACGCAGGAAAAGCTTGTAATAATGGAGAGTGTTCACGATTCCATTCCACGTTTGGCTTTGATTTCGTTTCCAGGTTCTGTTGTGGATTCGTGTCCTTTATAGAAACAGGGAAGTAATTATTCTTGGCAGAATTTTGAAACTGGGGCTTAGGAACTTTGTCGAATGATGAAGCATTTCCTAGATTGCCATAGTTTTCAGAAATTGAAGATGTTTCTGTACTGACCCTTTGATCCAGATTATGCGTCCACATTACTGAATTAGAAGAGGATCCAGGTATACTTGCATTTCTTGGTACTGGCTGATTCGAATAATAAACCGGTTGTTGAACGGGCAACTGTTTATTGTTAGTGAGAGCTACTGGTTGATTGCTGATGGAACTCCGCCTGAGAATACTGTTATGGGGGTAGATAGGGTTATAGTGCAATGAAGAAGTGTTACATTGTGCATAATATGATTGATTTTGCAATAAAAAAGAATTAATAGCGGAATCTGAAACAGACGAAGAAACATATTCAGATTTAAATGTATCTTTATTAAGATTGGGTATTGGCTTTAGTTGTTGATTTGTTTGATTGAATTGTTGATATTGATTGGGAAGATGGGCCGCTGGCCCATTCTGTATTCTTAAAGTATTGGGCAGAAATTTTGAATTTGTATCAATCAGGTTTAAGGGTTCTTGATTAGTGTTTATATAAGTTTGGTTATTATTGTATAGGTTAGTAGAATTAGTAGAAATATAATCATTAGCATATTTTTGGGGGTGCAAATCTGGTTCAGAATTATAAGAATATATAGTGGGCCCGGTAAAACTTTGAACTGAACTTCTGCTTTGACATTCTTTATTTCTATTTTGTTCAGGGACAAATTGGCTGGAAATTAAACTTTCTCCTAAACCGTTCTGTTTTGAAGAAGTTATGGTGTCATTTGGTACTTTAGATAATGGTCTTAAAAACGAGGATTTCATTTGATCATTAGTTGAATGAAAAGTTGTCATTTCTAAACGTCTTGGGCTCCCTTCTATGGTAATTTCATTGTTTTTTTCCAAAATCTGGAAATTTTTATCTGATTTTTCTTTATTTTTCGCGGTTTGATTATTTTTTGGTAATGATTTAACATTAGAGTTGTCTACACTCTGAGATTGGTCTTGCACTGGGCTACAAACATTGTTTACTTGACGCCCTTTCATAAGATTACCTGAAACTATTGCCATTGGCAAACATGAATGATCTTGGGAGTCTGTTTTTGAGAGGTTACTCTGAGAATAAACTTCTGAAGCATTTGTGATTGGTTTTAGGTTATCTGGTTTTATTTGAATCTCTGTAGAAATGAAAGACTTTTTTGCAGATTCCGATTCCTCTATTTTAAATTCATTTTGTTTATTTGGATTTGGGTTAGCTTCATTTTTATTTTGGTTAAATTCGTCATCCTGTGCCGAATTTTTCTTATAAGTGTTTTGATTTTTGTTATTTTGCGAAAAACATTTCCCCTCGGTGTTTCTTTCAGAATTACAAGATGAGATTTGATTTGGAGAAAATGTGGACATCTCTTTATTAATCAAACTAGAAATTGGCAATTCTAGGCTTTCTATTGTATTTTCTTTCTTTTGGTGACTTTCAGAATGACGGACTTGGTTCTGCATAAAGCTATTTCCACTCTCAGTTGAGTTTGGTTTATCCAAATTATCAAGTTTTTTAGAAAACCTTGAATGATCTTTGTGATTATTTTCTATTTCATTAAAAAGAAAATTGGTGACATTATCTTCATGTAGTTCTTTTTTATTATTTTCACATTCGGTTTGCTTCATATTTGGGGAAACGACAAGCGATGGAACTGTGTTTGCTTTGGGTCGTGGTAAATCAATATTTGCATTTTTATCAGATAAAGCTTCTCTCTGCGCACTTGAAGTGCCATTGATGTCATCAGATAGAGTTGGCTTTTCACATACTGAACCAGAGTCATTCATTTTGATTTTGTATATGAATTTTATCGGTTTCAATAAGAAAAAATATATATTCGGCTTCTTTCAAAAAGGGAATATTTTTTCCCTAAAGTTATCATGTAAAGAAAAAGGATTTAGTAACTTGTTAGTCAATTCATATTTTCAAACATTTTATAAAGAAATAATTGAAAAAAAAATCTAATTTTGTCGATTTTCGACAAAAAACTGTTTTGAAAAATAAAGTAAAAGACTAAAACGAATTCTTAACAAAAGTATTTTAGATAAATATCAATAGTTAGTAATATGCATACCACTGCCATGCATTGAAAACAATATGAAAAGTAATTATTCCAGTATTAGTAATAAATATTGATGAAATAAAAATAAATCTATTCTTTAGATTATATTGCAAATAAAGGAAAATAAAAACATTAAAAGAGTTACGTACAATATTGTAACGCCAACACGAACTACGTGGGTTAATAGCTGGAAAAAATATGAAACACAACAAATCAAAAACAAAATCAAAAACCAATATCTAACTTATAGCTTCTTGGCATTAAATAAATTTCAAAAAATAAATCCACTAGGTCATTTTTTTTTGGTATTGTTCTGGAATTAGATATGAATAAATTTTCAAAATAGCATAATTTCAAGTGTTTGTTTAACAATAGACCAAGTTCTTAAATCTTCATATATTAAAACACCAAATGTCGAAACCTTAATCTCTTGACAAATATAAAAAAATCAAAAATAAATATGATTATTGGAT
This sequence comes from Xipholeptos notoides, assembly GCA_036873565.1. Classification (NCBI taxonomy): domain Eukaryota; kingdom Metazoa; phylum Mollusca; class Cephalopoda; family Idiosepiidae; genus Xipholeptos; species Xipholeptos notoides. The sequence goes on from JAYKTE010866840.1 coordinate 13,998, forward strand.
TTTATGTTTAATTTGACCGGTTTAATACTTCCAGATTTAATTTATGATTTAGCTTTCTGTTGCATTTAATCACATAAGATTTGTTGTTTTGTTTTTTTTTAATATTGTTGATATCACAACGCCTTTTTGCACTTTGTATATACAAACTGTATGTATAATTACTTCAGAAAGGTTTACAAATAAAATCTTAAAACTACGCACCTTTTGTTGCAGCTCACACTGTTACTTTATTGTAAAGACAAAAGAAATAGTTAAGAAAACTGGCGATTCCAATAAGACTGAATAAATTGCGATTTAAACAAAAAATGGTGGTAGGGGAAACCTGCGCCACTCAAATAAAACTCGTACTTTAACAAAAATAAAATAATACAATACTCTTGGTTATAAATATTTTCAAGTTCACTATTTATTTTCTTTATAAATTAAAGAAAAATAAAATTTAAAAAAAATAATACCCTACAATATTTTATTTAATTTATAAGTATCTATTTACTTATGCAGTTTTATTCACGGTTTATATGTTTATTTTATTCACCGGTTGAAATTACCTCCTCTTTTTTTACTTTCACTTTCAAAAATATCACTAATTTGTTGATTCTTTTTTCATTATCAGAGACTTAACTATTTTAACAAATACAACTTTTATGATTATTCTGATTTGTTGATATTTTTTAAGTTAGTGTTTATTCATAAAAAAGCCTGTTTACGAGCTAATCTCAGAAGTAATTTATTAATTCAACAAATTGATTTTTTATATTCTTTGAGTGAAGAACCAACCATAATATGGTTAAAAAGAATTCCAACCATTAATTTTAATTGGTCACATTATGTGGCATTTTTGAACCACCAATGACAAAGGTTTTCAGAATCTGAACTTCGAGAATCGTTGTTAAATGGGACCAAACTTGACTTATAATTTTCCATCACATTCTCAGATGTGGAAATATGATGGCAAATCTGATAAGTCAAGTATGGTCCCATTTAGCAGGGATTCTTGAAGTTTAGATTTGGAAGAGCCTTATATTAATGAAGGAAATCATGAATGGTCTTCAAAATGTAAATCCACCCCACCCCCAAACAAATAAGGATAACCTCATTTGTTGGGGGGGGGGTAGATTTACATTTTGAAGATTATTCATCATTTCTTTTATTAATATCTTTTTTTATAAAATAAAAGGACATTTCATGATTTAAATTCTAAAATCATTTGGTTTCCTCACAAATATTCAAGTCAAATCTTGGAAAAAACGGGCATTTTCAGTCATTTTTGTCTATGACTTTTTATGCCAATTGCTCAAAGAACCCATACACAACTTTCAATAATGGGCTTTTTTTATTATTTTTAAAAAAGAAAGTGAAAAATCGACCTACCCTACTACACAGTGAGGCATCACTTGTTTTTTAAAAGATTCAGATGGAATCGATTTAACCTAAAATTTAATCAAAGTCACTTCTTTAAATCAGTTAGTAATAGTATTTATTTATTTTATTATTACAAGAAATAGAACTACGCAGTAAGGCATCACTTGGTTTTTAAGAGATTCAGATGGAATCAATTTAACCTAAAATTTAATCAAAGTGACTCCTTTTAAATCAGTTAGTAATAGTATTTCTTTATTTTATTATTACAAGAAATAGAACTACACAGTGAGGCATCACTTGTTTTTTTAAGAGATTCAGATGGAATCAATTTAACCTAAAATTTAATCAAAGTCACTGTTTAAATCAGTTACTAATAGTACTCATTTAGTTTTTCTTAATAATAAGCATGTAAGTAATAAGATTTGATAGACATACGTATATTACTTGTCATCTTTTTTTGCACTTCTATTTCAAAGTGGTCAGAAAATGTAACATAACGATAAAATGGCATTCATGTTTTTTTTTTTCTAATTTTTTCTTGACTATACTTATTGTCCAATCAAAAGTTAGTTAGGGAATCATGTCATGATAACCAGCGGCTAATTAAGTTCTAACCCCCACCCCAATAAATCTCTACGTCCTTGTGCCTAATTTGTATTTTATGCAAATAAATATTCCTACCTAAAGAATGTTTAGGGTAAACCATGGATTTACTTTTGTTTTTGTTTTTTTCAGAGTGTTACCTACAAGATGTTGGTCACTGGTTCTGCGGTTCACCGGTAGCGGTCATCTTATGGACAATTTCTGTGGCCGGGCTAAGAATCGGCCCGAAAGTACGGACAACCATCTAAAAATACCCAACGGGCCCACATGTTCATCATGAACCAAATTCAGATTCAGGGGTCATTTTTTTTTTTTTTTTGAATCGACATTTTTACGTTTAATTTTAATTTTTAATTTTTAATTTCTAATTTCTTTTTTTTTTTTGCATTTTAAACTCATTTAACAGTTTTTAAAAAAAATCACCACCACCCCACACACACACCAAAAAAAAAATTAAAAAAATAAAAAAAACAAAAACAAAGTTTAACCCTTTGGAACCTGAAAGGCCGAAATATAGGCCCTGGTGAGCTAGGACAAAAGACGACACAGCCGATATTTCGCTCCCGCACCATGGTCCTCTGATTGGCTAGTTGATAATTTTGCTAAGTCAGCTTCGTAAGGTTTAAAGAAGTTTAACCCTTTGGACCCGATATATCGGCCCCTGGTGACCTTGGACAAAAGACAACACAGTCGATATTTCGGCCCTCTATGGTTCTCTAATAGAACAGCTCTTATTGGCTAGTTGATAATTTTGATAAGTCAGGGTCCAAAGGTTTAATTGAAGGGCTCTGATTGGCTAGTTGATAATTTTGATAAGTCAGAGTCCAAAGGATTAATAGAACGGCTCTGATTGGCTAGTTGGTAATTTTGCTAATTCAGGGTCCAAAGGATTAATAGAACGGCTCTGATTGGCTAGTTGGTGATTTTGCTAAGTCAGGGTCCAAAGGGTTAATAGAAGGGCTCTGATTGGCTAGTTGGTGATTT
>JAYKTE010867950.1:0-16945 GCA_036873565.1 Xipholeptos notoides
AACTCAGAAAAAATTGTACAAAATGTTTTACCAAAAAGAATTAAACCTGAAAAAGGAAGAAACTAGCTTATTTACTTTAAAATATCAATTTTTACTATCTTAGGCTAAAATCATAAACCGGGTAGAGAATACATTTTTTATTAGTAATAAAGCTCTACTACAGTATTGAGCACCCATTTTATTCATTTACCACATTTTTCTTTCGTATCTTATGTATGAAAAAATTTTTTTATCCAATACTACACAAAAACATATATAAACTGCCACAATATCTTCATATATTCTGAAACTAACAAAAAGTCTCAATAACAGCTGGTGTGAGAAGAAATAATGATGATAATAATATTACGAATAATAACAAAAATAATGCATCATTCTTAATATAATAAGGATTAAAGAAACCTTTTTAGTTCGATTAATGTTCGATTCTAAAGTGAAATTGAATGAAATATAGAATTCTAATATGTAAAAACAGGACAACAATTGCCATCAATTATATTGTGAAAGTATAAAGAGGATGTGACATGTGTTGAAGATTAATTTTCTTTTAATTATGAAGCATCTGGTAAGCAGTTCTTTAGCTACAATATCTAAAAAAAAAATAATTGGTCAAGTTGGTCCAGGGACAGTTGAGCAAAGTTTCCATAATTTGATTGGATTTGATTTGATTACTGAAAAGGGTCCACTTATTTCACTTGCTACCAGATCTTGACTTCTTTTCCTGGGTTGTTTGTTTGATTGGTTGGGTTAGTTTAACTAAATATCAACATATTTAATCATTTAATGCCAGGAACAATCATAGTAGTTGGACCACTTTTTATTACTAAACAGGTTGTTAGATGAAGGGCAGTTGCATTGTTTAAACCATAGCAGGAAGGAATATGGGGAACAATTACTTTTCACAGGAGTAGTGTCATGCTCAGGAGCATTGCGGTCCCCCTACAGAATGCGCTCTGCGGCCCCTACCCACACAATATATCTGCAAAGCCAATAAAAGCCTTGCGACATCCTGGGGCCTTGCGGCCCCTAAGGAGCCTACGCCCCCCCCCAATTGCAGGGTCTGCGGGGGCACTAAGCATGGCTCTGCACAGGAGTATTAGTACAAAAGTAAATACAACAGAGCAACTGAAATTTTTTTTTCATGGATTAATCTATAGAACTATACATCCTGATGATAGTCCAAAAATAATGTCACCTACTTGTTTTTAAAAGTTATCTTTTAAAAGTTGAAGAGCTAGAGGTGGCTTGTTTTAATGATACCACTACCGTCCGGTAGCGGTATCATTAAAACGAGCAACCTTTTGTGCTCAAGAATTTATTTTTCTACTTGGTTACCACCATTCTCAATGCACTTTTGCCAGCAATGAATGAGGCAGTCCATTTTCGTGTCCGGAGCGTGCTTTGTCACTCACATCTGTCTCTACACTGAAATTGATGAACCCATCTCCTAACTCTGCTAATATCAACTGCATTGGCTTCTTAAACATTCAACAGACAATAGACGCTGGTGAATGTTGATCAGTTCAATTTTTTCTGCATAGAGGAATTCAATGACGCATCTATGGTTCAGACATGTCCATAACAGGGGTTGCTTTTTAGAGTTTCACACCATTAATATCTGCAGCAGAATGATGAAACTTTCAGGTCATGAATGTATAGGGTGGGGAAGAATGGGGCAGGTGTTTTTTTGTTGTTTTTTTTAATCAGGAAATACGATAAGATTTTATTGAAAATTGGAATTTTTGAAAAGTTGTTTCATACTGTGGAAGAACTGAAGCAACATCTATTGGAAATTGATTCTAACCTAGAAAGAAACTTGCAAGCTCATTGTGTGATTGACAATGTGTTGTGATACTTCAGTGAAACTTAAGAAGAGAAGAGAAAACAGAAAGGCATTCAAACTACTTTGGATAAATGTTTTTAAAGAAATAATCACATCATGTAAGTAATTTTTTGATTAATAAACTTTGGATCTCTCTTTATATATTGTATGATATTTTTTTTTAGTCTTTATGAGTTTAAAAAAAAAATTTAATTTTGAATATTAGAGGCCGAATTAATTATTTTACATAGGTTATTCTATTTGAATGAGATGATTTCAATTATCATGGTATTTTATTTGGATTAACTAATCATGTTAAGCTGGGGATTACTGTATACGCAAATATATATATATATACACATAAACTGCTTCTAGAGATTATATGAAAGTTATGATTTTGTTTAAAGAGTTGTGTCTTTAATGTTAAAAATACTATATGGTTTTGTTTAGATTCTACTCAATATTATTGACTTAGATAATATGCATTCTTTCCTTATATTTTTTTTAATTAAAATGGGTTTCTTTATTTGATTTTTTGCATTTTGTTGCAAACTTGCTTAATGCTTTACACTTTGTTTTCCTTAATATACCATAGGATCCCCAGCAGCTTCAAATATGAACACACTAGACATATTTGGGTTTCTTATTAATTCTCTTCAAATATGTGATTGATTTTGCTTTGTTATGAATACAGCCTGAGACTTTTTTTTTACTTGGTTGAACTCCCATTTGGCATATCTTCTTGATCTCTTAAATTCCCATTTGGCATATTTTCTTGATCCCATGATTTCTTTTCAAAATTTTGAACTGAGATGTGAGTGACAAAGTGTTTTCCAGACGTCCATGCACATATTCTAATTCATCATTGGCAGAAGTGCATTGAAAATAGTGTAGAAAATTAAATTCTAGAGATGTTCTCTAAAATTTATTTTGACTGTTCTTTTTAATGGTACCACTTCCATCTTCATAGCTCCTCAACTTTTTGAGTGAAAAGTTAAAAAAATAGGAGGTATTACTTTTGGAATGACCCTCGTATATATAAACATTTAAATTTTTTATCTAATTATCAGGATGGGAACCTTTTTGTAAGGTAAGCAACTGCAGAATGTTCTAGTCAGTACTTAAAGACTACCTATAGTTACTGATAAAATGATTAGAATATTCTAAAGGCTAACTCTAGGTAATAATAGTATTGACGGAACAAACTAGAAAAATATTGCAACAATATTGTACTGTATATTTTTCACTCTTAGAAACAAATAAATGACATTCATTTCTGTAAAATTAATTATAACCAAGGTTGATATACAGTAGTAGAAAACATCCTTACTGTAAATGTATATAAAAATTTTGTTCAAACTATGTCTAAAATACAAAAAAAGTTCCATATATACAAATATTTATTTCAGCCTCGTCAGGTATGTGAAATATTTTTTCTAGCCTAAGGCTGGATACTTTTTAGACAGGCCTCGTATATTGAGAGAAAGAGAGAGAAGGAAACAACTGTCCAAAATTTCCTTGCATTCTATTATTCTTTTTGTTGAATAGTTTAAAAGATTCATACTTTTTAGCCTCTCAAAATCTCCTACACATTTTTTCTTTTTATGAACAGATTGTAAAATCATGCTATTACGGGATAATTGGATTTAAATGATTCTAATTATAATTATTCGTTATAGAAAGAAATAGAACAATTTCAATGGAAAATAATGAGAAACATTTTTATATTCTCTCTGGTCATTTGACAGTTTATTCAACAGTTATGTTAGCAGAGAAAAGTTTAATCAGCTTCAATTATAAATGAAACCATTATCATACAAGCATGTAGTATTGTTATATAATGAGAAAACTTGATGTGTGAAAATCAGCAGAAGCACAAGAAAATAATGAGAGTAAAACACAAGAACATTAAATGCGTTAAACATTTTTAGGATTGAGTCAACTAACTTTAACTTTGGGGTTGCTTGCCTGGAAAATTTTCAGCTTACCCATCTTTACCTAAAAACTTTAGAGTCTCATATTTATTTCCAGAAGTTAATTTAAAACAAATTCAAATATGGTGTATAATAAGGGTTAGAGCTAGGGCTAGGGTTAGGGCTGCTCTTTATTTTTTGCTTACAGTCTCTTTAGATTAAAAAGAATTTAGAATTAAGGGGCGCTTGGTTTTCATAACTATTTTTGTTGATAAGCCATTTTAATCAGGTCACTTAATAATTAATAATTACTTGGACTTACAAAAATCTGAGGTTGTTTATTGAGAAAAAAGGTTTGGCTTCATTTTTACTTAGAAAAGTCTGAAGTTGCTTATATTTCCCTAGAGTTGAAAATATTTTTAAGTGACTCCATATAAAAATTATGAAAATCCAATCGTCTATTTAGCATAAATCTGATTGATAAAATTGTTGAACAATTAATCTTGATTTAAGTCAAAATAATTTTGCAAAAAAAAACAAAAAACAGAGGCAAAATTGCAAGAGCCATTTTAAGCAGAACAAATATCAATACAAAATTATTTTCCTTATAATCTAAAAGAAAATTATGTCAGTTTTTGTAAAATTTGATTTGTTATATTTTCTTCAAAATCTTATTTGGTGATTTTATTTACACTAACTCTTTTCTTTAGTTTTTATATAAAACTAGAAGTGCTGCCTGGCTTGCTTGGGGGTTACTTTGATGCTTCTTTTGTGCTCAATTGGATCTGTTTTTTTGCAATTCAAAGGTTTTTTTTCCTTTCTAAGAAAAACGCTGCAATTTTTTGAAAGCTGAAAATTATTTTAGTAAACTGCGGTTAGGTTAACCCCAATGACCAATTTATTTCCCATACAGCGGACGCTACCAGCCGACAACAATCCAATTTTGACCCCTTAGCAACTATTTTTTGGCTCAAAACCAAATCAAATTTGTTCCACAAGTCCAAATGCCCCATATATCTAATTTCAAGTCTATAGACCAAAATTGGCAGAGTAGTTTAGTAGTGATGTTTCCTCAGACAAACACACAAAAGTCACTTTTATATATATATATATATATATATACATACAAATAAAAGATTTTGGATGGTTTTTAAGTAATAATTACACACAGGTTTGTCCAAATACATTTGTTTAACGAAGTAGAATCAACATTTCTTGTAAATTTTAATTTTACAAACTATCTTGAAAAAGACTAAAGTGCGTGCGACTGCGATACTGCCATTTTTTTTTTTGGGGGGGGGAGTGCTTAAAAAGAAGTATGTGTTCTTTCTCAAGTTCTTGCAAAGCAAGCATTTTGTTGGTTTTTGAGGAGGTGCTTTTACGTTGAAATATTAGAAAATGAATAAATTCTTACACTTTTTTTACTTAACCTTAGTTACACACAATACTTACTTTACTTCAAGCAAATACATGATTTTAATGGGATGGATGGGATGGGGTGGTTAATGTTGGGATAATTTCCCCATTTTTTAAATTTTTTTTATGCTTCTTTTTAATTAAAAAGAAAGTCTTCAAAGAAAGAACAAGGGGTCCAACCCAAGCGATATTATTGCTTCTTGGCGCCTGTGGTGCCACCCACTCCACTGTTGCCTCGAAAGAATGGGAATAAGAAAAGAGGGGGGAAACTGAGAAATTTTCATTTGAGAAGAGGAAGAAGGTCACATCAAAATTCTTGTGCTTAGTTGCTGCTGAGCTGCTCTGTGCAATTAAATGCTTTTTGTTTCAAATAGTTTTAACGAATAAATACTAATTACTTACACTAAACTTCGCACGCCATCATCATCGTTCGAGTCGACTTTCTCTCTGGGTTATAAAACAAATGTAGTGAGATTATTTTTAAGAAAAAATTTGATATTTTTAAGACTTCAAACTTAAGATGTTATCGCTGTTATTTCCGTACTTAAAAAAAAATTGCAAAAAGAAATAAAAAAAAATCAATAGGTGGGTGTGGTAGGAAAACTAAGTTAAAGTTACGTAATTTCCACTTTCAACAACTTGAGGAAAAAGAGCGTTAAAAACTTAATAAATAAAAATTAAGTGTACTTTTTCTTCCTTTTTTTTTTTACAAAGGATATTATTTGTTTTTAAATTTTAAAACAATCTGGAGTGTCTTTTTAGACACAAAACGGAAAAAAACTTGTTGAAAATAAGTAAAAACTATATTGAAGTTTTAAATAAGGGAGAACCTGCAGAAAAGGCAGCCGTGTATTAAATAAAAAATAGATTTGAGAAACAGCGAACGTTTTTTTTCTTCACGATTAAATATAACTTTTGACAGAAATTTCACTGAATGTTCTGTTGGCTTGAGTGGTAAGAAGACTCTTGCTCGACATAGAATTTTTACATCTACATATAAAATCATCAAACTTATTACCTACAATTTTATATTAAAATAATATTGGTGAATAGATAAATTAATAATAATAATAAATAAGAGAACATTTATCACCTCTTGGAGAAGAAATAAGGCTTTTATTCTAAACTTAAACGGTATTCTCAAAATGAATAATCCCCAATTCAAGTTCTACTTGAACTTGCCATTCCCAATTTTGCACTAGCATCGATATTAAATAAACGGTCGCCGTTTCTCAAATCTTTGTTTACCCAATACACGGTCGCCGTTTCTGCCGGCTCTGCCTTAAAATAATAGCCGTTAAGGGTGAAACCTGGTCATTTGGGCTATTTGACCAGATTTTAACCATTAAGTTAACAACTATTTCAAACATTAAGTTATTTAGCAGCAGAGCAAAATTTGGCACAACATATCACAAGTACCACAAACAAAACAACAACCACAACGTAAAATTGCATTATTTTTCACTAAGTTCAAAACAACCGAATTATATCTCCGTTTACATTATTTGTCCTTTCCTTTAAAGTTTAAGAAACTAAAAGAAATTAATTTATTATTAAAATCGTTGTTTTTGCTATCATCATTCACCATATTCACCAATAATCATTTTTTTATTTATTTATTTTGATTAATTAAAATTTTTCGGACTTCTAACTTTCATCCAATAAACAAAATAATTTGAAACTCGCCGAACAGGTTCAGATTTGTTTCAAACACAAAAACAACCTTATTATGAGTCTTGCCGATTGTCTGTTTCGTTGATATTGTTTGTAAATGCTTATTGAATGATATTGTTTTGTTGATATTATTGTTTGTAATGTTTATTGAATGATATTGTTTTGTTATTGTTTGTTGATCTTTCTTCCGAATAAATATTCTCTTGTTAAATACGTTTTATTATTTTCTGAGAGCAAACAACGAATAATAAGTTTTTAAATGTACTTTATTTGTATAATTTTATTAATCAAACCAAAAGGTTTGTTTTTAAGTGTTTGTTTTGTTTTTTAAATGGGTTATGGAGTTCTGGAGTTCATTCATTCCATTGGAATAATGGAGTTTGAGTTATTGACACCGCGAAATTTTAACAAGTTAAAAAAATTATCTAAAAAATGTTTATTTGATAAAAAGAGAAAAAAATTTCAATTCAGATTTTTTGGTTTGGAAAAAAAAAAAAATCTGATAAGTTAATTTTAAGTTACTGTTGTTGTTGATCATCGTGTGATCTGCACGCCCCACCCCACCACACTCACAGTGTTTACTGTTGTTGTGTTTGTGTTGATGGATGGATGGATCCAACTGGTGGGGTGGGGTGGGTTGAAAAATTGTTTTATTGATATTATTTTTTTGTTAAAAAGTATTGATAAAACAAATTGTGTTAAAAAAGAGAGATGAATAACTAAAAGACAGGAAAACATCAATTTAAACAAACAAACAAAATATTTCATCATTTCAAAACATAAAATTTGTAAAAAAAATTAAATTCTAAAATGGCTAATTTATTTTCTAATTGGAGCAATCAATATAGTTGACTGGGTGGTTGTCAAAGGTGCTAATTTCGGGTTTTGGAAAGGAAAGGACTTATTGTCATTCTGTTTGTGGGCTGTGGTTGGTGGGACTGGGGCCCAGCCAGTCCCCAGTAGTCACAGCAGCAGAAAGAAAAACATGCAACAAGACGACGCAACGACAACGCAAACGCACCCCGCACCCGGGTCTGAGACTGGTTGTAAAATTTGATAATTCAACAATTATAGTCTCTGGATAAAATGGAGTGGAGTGAGTGGAGTGGAGACTGGAGGGAGCAATATGTGCTTTAAGGATACCCTAACTACCGAGAAAGCCACAGGTGTAAGGTGTAGAACAAGTTAGAGAGCAGTCAGTTCAGTCAGCCTCCCTCGGTCAGTTAAAGCACTAGCACTTTTGTGGGGTGACTCTTTGTGTTTTAACCCTGGGATGCACTCACTACACACCACACCAACCACACCAGTGTTAAAAACGTTAAGCCAATAATTAATTAATTCATAAAAAATTAGGTAAAATTTAATGGAGCACGCTTACTCACTTCACTTCCGAACCAAAAGCTAACAGGTGAAAATACATTTTTAAAAATAACTTAAAAAATGAGAATCATTATTATTTTTTTGGGGGGTGGTCTTTTTCTTTTAAATAAAAAGAGGAATAGTTTAAATAATTCTAACCAATTTTAGTCAAATAATAAAATTAATAAACTGCCTTTAACTAACTTACCTTATTGTCCATCAAGTAAAGTAAATGTTCCAATATGATGTAAATAAATAAACTAAACGAGTTGAACGAGCTGTGAACCATTTTAAAATACCTTAACTTGGCTGCTGCTGATTATTATGGCTATCTTGGTGATGGCGATGATGGTAGTGCTGCTGCTGATTCTTTTTTCGCTTATTCTTTCTCTCTTTCTTGTTCAGGTCAAATGGTCGACCATGTGACAATGTCAAATTGCAACCTTTGACCTCACTTTGCTTTTTGTTCCTCTATTTTTCTTCATTCATTCATCTTCTAGCTTTATTTCTTTTTTCTCCTTTTTTTGTCTGTTTCTCTTTAAATATTTTATTTCTGCTTTTCCTTTTCTCCTTCTTTTCCTTTCCATTTCTTACACTTTTCCTTCTTTTTACTATTTGCCTTCTTTCTTTATTTTCATTTTTTGTCATCAATTTAAAAAAAAAATTCCTTATTTCCTACTTTTCATTTTCTTCTATAATTTTCCATAATTTATTGGGTTTTTTTTCTCATTTTTCTTTCTTTCACCTTTTTCTTTCTTTACTTTATTTTCCCCTCTCATTCGTCTCTCTCTTGTTTTTCTCCCCACCCCATGTGAACTTTGTTTCCTCCCTAATTCCCTTTTCTCTTTTTCTTCCATGTTTTTCTTTTTACTTTCTTTCCTTTATTTCTGTTTACTTTACTTCTTCATTTCTTTTTTCTTTCTTTCGTTCATTAATTAATTTTTTTTTCTTCATCTTCGTTATTTCTTTTCTTTCTTTCTTCATTTTATATTACTTTCTTCCTTAATTTCTACTTCTTCTTCACATATACGCATTGACTCTCCCTTTTTCTCGTTTCTCCTTTCATTACTTCCCTCTTTCATGCATCTCTTCTTTTCTTGTTTCCTCTCTTTTTTCTTTGTTCTTTCTTCTTACATTACTTTTTTCCTTTTCTGTCATCATTCTTTTTTATTCTAATTGAGTTTCTTGCTTTTTCTTTTCTTTGTTTTCTTTTCCTTTTCTTCCCATGCCTTTGTCTTTCTTTTTTACACTCTCTTCCCTTTTTTCTCACTTTATTTTCCTTTTCTCACTTTTTACTTTTTTATTCATTCATTGCTTTTTTCATACTTTTTATTTTTGTTTTTTCATTATTTCTTTCATTTCTATTTGTTCTCATTTCTTTTTTCTCCTATTTTTTATTTTTATTATTTGTATTCCTCTTCAATTATCTTTTGTTCTTTTTCTTTGTGATTTTCTTTGAAATGTATTTTCTTTATTCTTCTTTTCTGTTTTATCACTTACTTTTTTCTTTCTTTCCTCTTTCCACTTTTCTTTTCCTTTTCCCTCTTCCCTTTCTTTTTTCCACATTCTTTTTCTTTCTATCTTCCACTTTCATTCTTTCATGTTTATTTTTTTTGCTTTCATCCACTCACCTTTTCCTCTTTCTCTTTTTTTTCTCTTTATTGCTCTCTTCTTTCCATTTTCATTCTGGTTGATTTCTTTCCTGCATGCATTGCTTCCCCCATTTCTAAATTGTATTCACTCTTTCTTTTATTTTCATTCCTTCCTTTCATTTTTCATTCTTTCCTTTTCCTATTTCTCCTTTTTTTCTCTTCCTTCCTTTTTCTCCACCTGCTTCCACTCTTCCTTTTTTTTCTATTCTTCTTTCCTATTTTCTGTTTAGTCCCTTTTTTCCCTATTTCTTATCCTTCTTCATTCTCTCTTTTCTTTCCTTCCTTTGTCTTCTTCCTACCCTCCAACCTTTCTTCTGTGATTCCTTGTTATTCTAAATGTTTTAAACTCCAGTTTGGATATTCACATTTAAATAAAACCTGTTCATTCATTGGGTATGCTCAAAACAAGTTGTGTTACTTATTGTTTCTTAATGGATCTCATTTAAATATCATTTGCATTTTATTCTTTCTCTGTGTTATCTTTGGGGAATTGATTTTTTTTCAATCATTATATATTCTAGTCGTGAGTTACCCCCAAAATCATGTGCAGCAAATAAAAACAACACCACATAACAATAAATTTGTATTTATGTAAAGAGAGAAATACAACCTGTTAATTTGTACAAGTATACGCCACCTACACTCCCTTGCAAATGCTGCTAATGACTCTTCTACCACAGACAATGATATGATATGGAGCACCAAACCAAGTTGGGCACAAAGCCAGTTTTACATGTTCATCATATTCTAGGGCTTTTTTGGTATCAGTATTGCACTTCACTTAGATGAGTTACTTTCATTGAGTTGATGGGCTATATCTACCTGGGTTTTTGGAATCAGTGTTGTCCTTACGTGTAGACTAGTTACTCTCCCGAGTTATGAACCTTATCTGCCTAAGGCAGCTGAAAATGAATGAAACATATTTTTACATGGATTTAAACTCGTATAATACAATTCCAGAGTCCAAGCTTTTGCATAATGATGATGATATGCACAGTCTAAAACCAGAATCAAGTCTTCATAAAATATAAGAAAGAAAAAATTACGCCCAAAGAAATCCAAACGGAAATGATAGATAAAAGAACAGAATTGGTAAAAACCCTAGGTCATTGAAAATAAGTTATTCGAAATGAAACTCCTGTTAATCCCTATGAATCTGAATGAAGGATTCTAAAAAAACTTGAGAAAAATTTTTCAAATTTTCAACAATATCTTATTTAGAGTATACATAAGCAGTTTTTAATGACAGACGCATAAGCATATTTTGAAAATAGCTTAATTTTCAACAATATTATTGCTGGTATTATCTTAACACAAATAAATTTGATTGACAGTTGTCATGTTATAATTACATATTTTGAAAATATACATGCTGTATATTGTAGGAATCCCTTCCCAAGACCAGGTTAGCAATATCGCCACTCAGCTAAGAGTGTGATGATCCTGAAAATTATGTGTGGAGTTCCTTTCTCTCTCTCTCTCTCTCTCTCTCTCTCTCTGCTTTCAATCAGCCATAGTGGCTTAAGACATTTCCAATTTCTCATTGAAACAAGTTTGTTAGTTAGGGTAGTTAAGTAGCATGTTGTAATGCAAAGAAAGAATTTGAATTAATTGAGTTTAAAAGACAATATCTGGATTTATTCATGCTTGCTTTGCTTTGCCTATCTGCTTTCAGAAGAACACAGCCAAAGTGAATTTGTACATCTATTTTTTGGACTGTTGTCCTCATCTTTATCATTGTTACCTACATAACATTTTGGTTGATGAACCCTTTAGTGATCAAACTCGGGAACCTTCTTGTCATAATCGAGAGTCATAGAATTTCAAACTTAATCCTTTATTCAAACCTGCTCTTGTTCAGTTAACCATGAACAGTGAGACTGTTGAATCCTTAGAATCTCAGTGACGACTGCCTTCAGGGGAGAATGAAACCTTTGCCTTCAGATAATGCTCACTTTGTACTGCAGATACTCAACACCTTTACCTGTTGCGCTATGGGCCTGAGGGGACAATCATGATATTTTATTTTCCTTTTGGTTTGGTTTGTCTTTTTTTTCGGTCATTTAATGCTGAGAATAATCATTTCTTATAAACGTCTTTCATTTTTCAACTTATTGTTTGAATAACACAAATAGCATTATTTAATCCATAGATAGATGGAAGAAAAGGTTTCATTCCTTTCATAATAGTATTAGCCCAAAAATAAGAACATAATCGAACCACTTTCATTTGAACTCATGTTTTACAATAACAATACCTGAGGACCATTGGCTTTTATAAGATACATTCATCATTCACTGTGAACATTCAGCTGCAATAAAAGTCATGCAGGTTTAGATTTAGTGAAAGAAACCACCGTATATCACATAATATGTAAGTTGATGACAAAAGGTAATTGTTGTAACTAATGTGTTACTGGTGTGACTTTTGGGATAGTCTATGTATTGGGGGAAATTGATACTGAGGTAATATCTTCGTTGCAATATTTTTAGTCTAATAGTAGAATATGACAGGAAAGACTTAAAGCATTTTTCTTAGACCCTGAGATTAAAATAAATCACCCATCAGAAATTGGTATAAACTTTATCATATAATCTCCTTAACACAAGCTAAAATATCCAGTCATTTTCCTGATAGTCTGGCTGACAGAAATAACTCTCTCTTCATGGACTTAATCTTTGGAAAATTCTTCTTCTTGTTATAACTAGTACAACTTTTTTCTTGGATTACTGCCAATGCTAACTTATCATTTCTTATGTGCATCAACTTTTTGGACTTGTATGAATTGATGCATGAAAGATCACTTTTAGTTTTAAATTGAAGCTCATTGTTATAAAGATGAGTTTGTAATTTATAAATATGTTTTGTAATTAATAAATATGTGTTGTTCCTTTTTAAATAAATGTATATTGAAATTGAACAGTAAATTTAATCCTTCAGTTAAATTGAAGTTGTAAGAATTTTCAGTAATGAAGAGGCAAATTAAAAAATAAATATATATTGCTCAGGATGGAGGGAATCATTTAACAGTAAGTAAATTTGATGCAATGCATGATAGCTATAGACATTTTTATGGTTGGGTAAAATTTGGTAGCTAAATCTTTCATTGTCTTCTGTATTCATAACTATATTAATTGATGAATGTTAAAGTAATTGTTTCTGACATGAGAAATTGAATCTGTACTGTATTTAACTAGATCTTATAAAGTTTTATCATTGTGTAATATATCTCTACTGTGTTCATAACTATATTAATTGATGAATTTTAAAGTAATTGTTTTTGACATCAGCTAAGAAAGCTGAATTGCATTTAACTAGATCTTAGATAAATCTTCTATTGCATAATATGTTTTTGACATCAGTTAACAAATCTGTATTACATTTAATTTAATCTTGGATAAAATTTTCATTGTGTAAATATATGTATTCTGTATTAATTAATGAAATTTCATTTCAGATACCCATTATTGGCAATGCATTTTAGAAGCAAAATAAAACCTCGAGGGAAGAAAAACATGGACTATGAGTGGAAAATGAGAAAGATAGGGAAGAGAGAGAGAAAGAGAGAATATATAGAGAGGGAGAGAGACAGACATATAGAGAGGGGTAGTAGTAAAATCAAGAATGAAAAAAAAAAGAAAGGAAATTCAAACGGAAAGAAGTTTCCTTTCACTGATTTTCATCTAAACTTATTCTCAGACAAATTCACTTCCTTTTTTTCTTAAGACATTTCCTGATGATGAATATTACTTATATTTAGCAAAAATCAAAATGATTTTTAAGAAGAGGCCGAAAAAGTTACAAAAGCATTATAAATAGAATTATTGTGAATGTCCAATAATAAAAACTCCTTTAAAACAATCTCCAATTGTTGCATAATAGCTGCTCCTTGTCCCGTTGGATATGAGAGGTTACAAGCAGAATAAAGGAAGGGAGGGAGACAGATTTCAGCTTCTGCACAGACTAAGTAGCTTCAAAGAGTGCTCTGTTAGTTAAAGAATATACTTAAGATAAGATTATAGCTTATCCTTGATAGTAGTTCATTTCTTTTATGATAAAGATAATGAAGATGACGATGTTCTCATGTCAGTTGCTTAAAAATTTTCCATCAAGTTATGGATCCAGTACTTGAACTTTAGGGATATGAGTGCAAATCTTAGTTACTTTGCATTGCATTCATGTTAGGACTAAGTTGTCTTGGGAAAGGTATAAATTCACTCATTCCTCCCAGTTATGTGTTAAATAGTGTAACTAATGTTTTTTAAAAGAAGGATGTTCATAAAACTTATTGTTTTGGGAATTAAATGACCAAAAATATCGATATGCCAAAACAAAAAAAAGTTCACTTATCTTTTCTATAGTGGAAAAAATTTATGAATTTGCGAGCTGTCTATCAAAGAGCTATTCCTCTAGACAACCCATTGATTTAAAGGGGTGAAAGAAGGCTAGTTTTATTTGATGTTTTATCCCCACAAGAGGCATCTATGAACATTAAATCAATTCTTGGATGAGATTAATTAACCTTTTTGACTTGTTCATGGCACAGTAGATAACAACATAACCAACCCCACAAAAAACTCCTAAAAATCTTAAGTTAAAATCTACCCACCAAAAGAAAAAAAAATTCTCAACAGCAAAAAAACAATCCATAAATCACCCTTTTCAGGCTTAGGCTTATTTTACTTTCAATACAATTAAATACCAAATACATATTATTAATTCACTCACTTGTTGCCTTAAATATGAATTTTAAGCCAAGTTAACATCTAAAAAAAATCAAAAACAAAAAAATTCCAAATGAGAATGGGTCAAATTGTATTCAGTCTCCTTAATTAATAACCATTCAGAGAAATGAACATTACTATGTTTTAATTATAGATATTAACTTTGTCCATTTTAATGTGATAAGGTTTTAGCATTTTTATGAGTTGGTCATTATTCAACATAATTGCCATTAATCTTAGAAACATAGGCAAACATTAATGTCCTTTAGAATAGCATTGATTTAGTAATTAGTTACCGAATAGGAAATTGATATTTACATGTCACACCTGCCGCTTTTGTTTGTCTTGTGTATTGCTTGTAAGAACTCTTTGGTGTATTTGCACAAAAGTCAGAAATTACTACTCTCTTCTAGAATAATTTTTGCCATTATGAAGACATTCTATATTTGGTATAAATTATACAAGGGGCGTTCCAAAAGTAATGCCACTTATTTTTTATTCCACCCGAATGGATCAGAGAGCATTACAAATTGCATTGTTATGATGACTGAACTATACATGACCTGAAAATGTAATCTCTCTGCTGCAGATATTGATGATGTGAGACTCTAAGGAAGCAACCTCTGTCATGGACATGTGTCAGAAGCAGAGATGCATCATTGAATTCCTTCATGCAGAAAAAAATTGAACCAATAAACATTCACCAGCGCCCGTTGAACTTTTACAAAGCCAATGCAGTTGATGTTAGGACAGTTAGGAGATGATGAATTTTCTGTCATACAGAGATGTAAGTAATAAAGTGTGCTCCAGACTGCCATGCATTCACTCTTGTTCATCTCAGGCAAAAATGCACTGAGAATAGTAGGGAGTATGTAGAAAAATGAATAGTCGAATGCAAAAAATCACTTGTTTTAAATGGTACCACTTCATCTTCGTAGCTCTTCAATATTTTGAGTTAAAAGTTAAAAAATACAAGGCATTATTTTTAGAATGGCCCTTGTATGTTTTATTCTCATTAGCAAAGAATGTGATGTTGCTTAAAAACTGCTCCCTTTGTTTGGAGAGTAAATGATGTCATATAAGATTTGAATTAAGACTGAGATGGAACAGAACCATAGGACAAGATAAAGGCATGTCCTAACAAGTTTTAGCTAATGACTAATTAGTCCCATAATAATATAGTTGGAAAGCTTTTAAATTTAACAATTTAACTTCAGAATTCTTAAGGCTCTTTATAATCACCATTATCATTTGTTAAAAATCATGAGTAGAAAGTCATTTCACTGAAAAATTGTGGACAGAAAACAAAACTTCTTTAAGAACTATACTATTCTACTTTAACCTTGTTCTAACATGTACAAATGGAAGTCTAGCACTACCTATCAATTTTGAAGTTTTAGTTAGGAAATCCTAGCCCCAACTCTTTTGATGCCTGGAATGGAAATAATGGAAATTATATATTTAAGAGAATCAGTTAGATTGTATGGAGAGTGGATGAATATCTGAAGTTTCAGCATTAACACACAAATTCCTTTTTTCTGCTAACTGCCCATACAGCTAGTAATATTCTTTTTCTCTATTATTCTCTATTTTTCCTTTGTAACTCTATAGTTTCTATTTCATGACAGACTTATGGCACTATTTTTCTTGTACTACTGGGCCTTTGGTTAACAAGACCCTCCCACCACTGACATGCAATGCTGTTACCATTCCTAACCCCAAGTGGGATTCGAACTTACAGACCATGACGTGTGAAACAAACACTTTAACAACTGGCCCACAACTTAGTTATGCGTTCATAATGGCAATTTTTACAGTTTTACTCTTAATTGTAGCCACACTCTACTTTCTAGAAGCTGATTTTTTCGATGATTGATTTTCAATAATTATTGGGTATATTCTGAGACAAAACTTACCTAAGAATACTTCTAGACACAGGAAGTACATCAGTATAAATTTTCAAGAAAATCAGTTCAGCCGTTTTGGAGTTCAAAGGGAATGAACATACCCAACAAAGTTCCATTTATTAATAAGTTTAGATTTAGATTAGACTAGCAGCATTTTACCTAGCGTTGCCCGAGTATCTATAGACAATGTCTGATTATAAAGCTTTTCGTTCAAAAGCAGCATAATTTAGTTCACGACGTGGATAATATTTAGAACTGGTTTTCATTTTATTGATAGTATCAGTAAAGGTGGTTGACATGTAAGATTTTACCAAAAGTTTTTAATAAAATTGAATAAGAGAGATTCCTGCAATCTAAGACACTTAGAGAGAGAAAAGAGGGAATGAGAGAGAGAGAGAGAAAGAGAGAGAGATAGATAGATAGATAGATAGATAGAGAGAGAGAGAGAGAGAGAGAGAGAGAGAGAGAGAGAGAGAGA
>JAYKTE010869061.1:0-16945 GCA_036873565.1 Xipholeptos notoides
GGAATTATATATAGTAATGAAAACACCTATCTGTGAATGTGTATATATATATATATATATATATATACACTCACATACACATATATGTATGTGTATATGCATATATATAATATGCATGATATATATATATTTCCAAGGATATCATAGGATTTTGGACACGCTTCAAAGCTTTTGGCTTTGCTATTTAGGGCAAAGAGAACAAATTGAGTGTTTTTTTTTTTCATTTTTATTTAATCTTAAGACTAAAAGAAATGAAATGAAATGAATAAAAAAGAATAAAGAAAAGTTGAATGAAGGCAAAAGGTAATATATATACATATATAGAATATAACGTAAAAATAATTGTAAAAGTGGATGACAAAAACAAAATAATAGAAAAAAAACCAAAAAGAAAAAAACAAACAATAAAAAGCTTTTACCAATTATTTTGGATGAATCTGGTCATTCTCATCGGCACAAGAAGAATTTCTTCATTTTGTTCTCTCGTTTATTTATTCATTTCTTTCTTTCTTTCTTTCTTTCATACTTTAATTCTTCTCCTTCTCTGTTAGTTCATCGTTTCTTTTTTTCCATTCTGGTTTCTAGCTTTTAATTTTTTTTCTATCATTTATTTTCAGTTTTTTTCACTTTTATTTCATTTTATTTTTATATGTATATTTTATTTAAAGAAGAATAGTTATGCCTGACATTCATATAAGAGTCAAGAACAAAAAGAAAAATAGGAAAAAATGATCTAAATAAAAGAAAAATATCTGAAGAACAAATAATAATGTTGAACAGAAAAAAAAAAAAAGAAAAAAAAAGATCAATCCCTTTGGAGAAAATTCCAACAACAAAAGTAAATAAAGAAATGGAAATTGTGAGTTAAAAAAAAGAAATAGATAAAATAAGAATAACAGGAAAAGAAACCTGGTAAAAAATATCTTGTGGAAATGAAAGATATACAAAAATGTAAAGATGTTTCATTGAAATGAGTAAAGGGTGGAGGATGTTTTTATTTATTTATTTATTTATTTATTTATTCTAACCCTTTTTGTTTGTTTATTTTTTTTCAAATTGCACTGCATTACCATTCCTTGAGAAACAATTTAGGATCCAGAAATAGATAGAAAATAATTTCTCATTGGACATATAAAAAAAGAAATCAAACACAAAGGTAACGGAATAAAAATCTGTGACTTCGATGAGAAGTAAAAATATCTTAATTTTTCTTTAATAGAAATGTGTTGAAGAATCTGGAATTTCAAGATTATTGCGATCTAATCATTGCACTCCCAATTTTGGGTTGGATTAAGTTGCTAGGTATAACAGGATATCAATCATAAATCTATTGAATTTCAAACATTTGCCGTTTCATCATGACTTCATTCATATTTAGATAAATACAAATATGATGGTCACCAAAGGCCGTTGTAAATAATTAAATAAGAAGATGATAGAGGAATTAAAATTTTTTAACATTACACTTAATCATAAATGTTAAAGACTATGTCTTTGAATTCAGCAAAATCTTACTACACTGTTTCCAAAAACTCAGCTAGATAAGATCTGTCAACTCAAAGAGATTAACTCTGTAAAGGACAACACTGGTGCCTTACTCAGTTTTGTGCCCAACCAAGTATATATATATATATAATTTGTGTGTGTGTGTGCATATATATATATATATATATATATATATATATATATACACACACAAAAATACACAGATTCTATATATATAGAAATGCACACATTCACAGATTGATATAAGATGAAGAGAGTAGTGACTGATGCATACTAAATAACATGAAAGACTTTCCCAAGATTTTCGTTGCTTTCATGTCCCATGGGAGCACACCTAATCGTGTCAATTGCTTCACTAACTGATTTACATCTTGTTACTGCTTTGCCCCTAAGATACACTCACACCCAAACTGCATTTTTTTCCATATAAAAATAAATTCTCTGCTTTCACCCAACACAGCTCTGTTAGATAAGTGACCATGATATGAGCAAGAAGAAAATCATATTGGTCAATAATCATACTTGCCTTAAGGATTGATCTTTTTTTCATAATAAAATTTTCTCATTTATTTTTACTATATTTTAGTTTAATTTTTGTACTTTCTATTCTATATATCATACCCATTTTTCTGAAATGTCATTCTGACTTTTTTCTTAGTTCCTTGGAACAAATTGAAGATATTGCATATATTAACTTTATAAGAAAAATATTTCTCTCTCTATTTTGATCTCATTTAATTTTTATGATGATGATTATTCTTTCTTCCATCTTTAATATTAAAAAATATAGTTTTATCAGGCTTCTTAAAAAAAATTATATTTCAAAATATAAAATACTTTTCTTGTTTTTATTTTTTCTCAAAATTATCTTTTTTCATTATTATTTTTAGATAATGTATGTATTTCATATCCCAGTAAAAAATTAAAATAACTTTTTTTTCTCCTTTTTTATTCATTTTAATTTTCCATTTGTCTTACTCCTTCTTGGATTTTAATCTTGTAAACTCTTTTGTTTTTTATCATTTCATTTTATAAAATCCTATAATTTGTTGAATATCATTTTTTTTCCTCATGTTAAAATTTCATTTCACTAATGTTTTTCTTAATTTTAGTTTCTTTACTTCCTTTTCATATTTTTTCGTCTGAATCTTTTTTTTATTTTATCAATATTTTTCTTGGATTCTTTTTCCCAGGTTGTTTGTCTCCAGTTTTTTTTTTACCAGATATTGTTTGCCAGATTCTTTTGTCATGATTTTTTTTTCTTAGATTTTTTTTTCTTAGATTTTTTTTTCTTAATTTTTTACAGGTTCTTTTACTGTGGAATTTTTCCTTTTACATTTTTTCTATCTTTCTTTTTTTTTGTTTCCTTTATTAAAATATTTTTCCAATTTTTATTTTGATATATATTATCAGCTACTTAGTAAAAAGATACAATACTTTCTCCATTTGGACATTAGGAAAGCTATGAATTACCACGTTCACTCCAACTCTGGATTAAATAATGCATCTGAAGTTCTCCAAAAACTATATATCAACAAAAACAATGTTTATCTTAAATAAACGACTGAAAGGATTGATTTGTTGTAAAACAAACAAAACAAACAAGCAAACAATACTTTCTTAATGGTATCAACCAAAAAGTTAGAGGGAAGCCCATGGTCCAAAAGATAAATTCTCTAACTTTGTAATAGTAATTCATGAGTTCAAATCCCAGTATTGCCATAACATTCACATTAAGGCTAATACTTTTGGGAAAGGTATGTATCCTTTTATTTATTCCAGCTATGGGTTAAAAAATGCAACTGCTGTTATTATAGAAATGTGTCTATAAATGAGAAATATTTATAAAAAAAATATTCTTGGCATTAAATGACCTAAAAGGTCGGTAGATTGGTAAAAATTGAAATCCAAACCAACAGAGAATTTTGAGGAAATTATTTCTGCATTTTGCGTGAATAAACAGACATATAATATAGAGATGTAGACCATCTATCAAATTATACCTGTGCAACGTTATTAAATTTCGGAGTTCAATCTGCGATTTCAAAGCCCTGAAGTTGTTTTTTTGTTTTTCAACAATGTTCATCCCCCTATCAAACAGAAAGTTTATGCTCAGCATTGATTATTCTTTTAATTAAAGTGTGGGACTAGGCACAAATGGAGAAGGAGAGGGTATGTAAACAAAAAAAATGTATATATCGATTATGAAAAAAAAAATTACACCCTCATAAAATTCATTCTTTATGTAATAATTGGTAAAAATTATATATTGATTAAAAATCTACCAAAATCAAGTTATTATTCAAAGAGAGACTCTATTAAGAAAATGTTAAAACGACCATAAATTTGCCGGTTGCTAAATTTTGAAATTATTGTAAAATCCTTTTTGATAAGTATTGCTACAACAAACTGGATGTTGACCAGGATTTTTTTATTTACAAATAAGTAAAAAAACATAACACATGCAAACTAATGGAGCTATTTTATGGTTGGTTTAGTACTAAACTGATTTAGTGTTAAGGTCTGCTTGATAATCATTCAGGATTATGGGTCATTATGGTTTTCTGTAGATGAAAAAGTTAGATTTAAAAGAAAAAGAAAATAATTGCTGGTTCCGTGAGTATCTTTGTTTGGAATGGAATCTAAAAAAAAGAAAACACAAGAAAAAAGTTCAAGTCTCATTTTTTTTTTTGCACCCCAAAATTTCACCCTCTTTTCTCCTCTATTGCAGAAAAATCCTTTCCTCCATCCCCCTTTTATATTAATTAGTTTACTATGAACTACCTTCTTTTCAAAATCAGCAACTTCCATCATTTCTTTTATTCATCTTTTCTTCATTTTTTTACTTTTCCCCCACATTTTTTCTTTTCTTTTGTTTTTTTATCCTCCAATTCCTCATTTAATATTCACTTTCTTTCAACTTATCTTCTGCATGTTCATATCAAACTTTTTAATCTGTTCCCCACTCTCCATTGATTAGTGCTCTGTCTCTACTTTCAATGATACCTTACATTTTGCCTTTTCTTTTCTAATCTTTAGCCATTTTCTGATAACATTTTGCTGTCCAACCTTCCTTCTAAATCCTTCCTAAATCAGATCAGATCCAATCAGATTAGAATCAATTGTTGTTTGAATGATTGCATGAACAGAAGAGTCAACGATTAGTACCAGTTACCCCCCTCCTTTTTGCATACAATCAACTACCTCCAATCTCTGTAGGGACACCATACCATAGTAAGTAAATAAGAAGAAAATGTTTCTTAGAGAAAAGAACATCATCTTTTACCAATCCATAATTTGAAAAAAGAAGAGCAAAAGAACAAGAAAAAAAAGAAAAAAATGAAAATAATCTAAAATGTAAAAAGAAAAGAAACTCATGAGGCAAATAATGAGATCAACTCAAAAAATTTGTTAAAAAATAAAGAGAAAAGGTGATAGATTATCCAGGTTATAATCTTTGAAGAAAAGACAAAAATTGGACAAGAAGAAAGATAACGCCTCCCCCCCCAAAAAAAAAGGTGTATAGATAATTAGATGAAGGAATTTATGAAAGAAATTAAAAAAAGAATGAATTGTAGGAAAGAAAAAGGAGAATCCAATGAGAAAAGTAAAGGCAATATAAGGTTTGAAAAAAGAAAAGAAGAAAGATAAGATTAAAAAGAAAAGAATGAATTGTAGAAAATAAAAATTAAACAAGAAAAGATTGAAGTAAAAGTCATTATAAGGTTTGAAAAAAGGAAAGAGAACATGTTGAAAAAAAAGAAAATAAAAAATCAGAAAGAAAAGAATAAATTTTAGGAAATAAAAATAAAAATCAAACAAGAAAAGTTAGAAGTATAAGGCAATATAAGGTTTGAACAAAGAAAAAAAAAATGTTGAAAAAATTAAAAGAAAGTAAAAAGACAATGGTTATACTATGATATGAATGTAACTGTGAAAGAAAACAAAGCAATACCATAACAGAAGAAATAACAGAAAGCTAGTGTTTATTTATGCAAATCAAATTATTGTTGTTAGAAAAAGCATAAATGATATTTACATCTGTATTTACATTGATAACTCCTGTTGCAATAATTTTTGTATATTATTTGATGGGCATTGATTCGCTAGAATTTTTAATTATTTTCTTGATGTCTCCTTTGAAGGAATTAATTCTGCTTTCTTGGACTTAATATTAGTATTAAAATACTTGCCAACTGGACAATTATAATTCCTACCTCTAAAAGTCTTTCTCCTTGGACAATTACGTATTTGAAACTGATTTTTGCAATTTGGATTATTTTTGCTAATTTAACATAAAAAGATTATTCTTATTAGGATCTTACACCAAGGATAATTTTTGTCACAAACTAAAATGGTTCTGTACTTCACATAAACTGATATTTGGAGTTTGAGCTATTTTTACTTTTTTATTATAATGAGTTTTCGCTTATTATTTCAAATTAGGATCATCTTTGTCACAAACGAAAATGGCCTTACACTCTTCAACTAAACATCAAGGCAGTATTTTAATACTGAGATCAACTGAGATAGCTTTTAAGTGATTTGATGAGCTATTAAACAAACCAGATCCAAATTTTTTCTTGATATTCTAAAACTTCATTCATTACATTCAGTATCAATGCTAGATTGATATTAGCAGAGTTGTGTTTAGAGCCCATGTGGACCTTGAAATTGTGGTGGGGGCACAAGCTAACTTAGGGTTGTAAGATTTGTTTTTATGAATAAAATATTAACAAAATAATTATTTGGATCAACTGGAAAATTATTATCATACTTGTATGTTGAAATACATATCTATTGACCTGTCCTCTCTCTCCTTTTCTCGCTTTTTATATATATTTATCTATATATATCTTTGAAAGAATCCTTAAGTATGTGTTGTGGGGCACAAAGCGTATTCTTTGAGAGGTCTGCAATGTTGCCAAGCACAGCAGTAGATATGAGTCTAGCAACAGAACACAAGGGTTAGCCAACATGCGGCAAGGAGAAATCATAGACTCTCCACAATTCTGAAAACTTGATAATCTTTATTTGGGGAAAATGAAATTTCAATAAAAGTCCATTTTTGTCATTTTGTTCTAGTATTATTGTTACTATGATAATATCTCTTCCTCCTTTCTCAACCATTATCACTACTATGGCCATAGCTTCCTCTTCAAGCATCAAAAACTCCTTGAATGACAATAGAGTCACACAAGTCTTTTTCACAATTATCCTATGATCTGTTAGAGTGTCATTGCAGTATTGTTCAGTGACCATAAAAATGTGATGAGATAACTGTTGTAACTGATGCAAGGATTGTACAACGGCTATCACCTTAAATAGCTATGTTCCCCCATGCATGTATGTATGTGCAGGTGGTCCAGGTTAAAAGCATTATTAAGAGATTAATAATTTGCATAGTTACATCAGGCAAAATGCAGCCAAATATGTTGAGATTTTATGTAAAAATCTGATTTTAAAATCCACAATCCATTCCATTAAAAAAGATTAAGAAAAAAATGTCAAGAACATTCATATGTTGATTCTTAATCTAAAAATGGACATTTTCAAAACCTGAAATATTTCTTTTAAACCAAAATGCTTTTTTTTCTAAGTTAAAGCAGCAAGTTCACTAAAAAAGAAGTAAAAAAAATAAAATATGACCCTGTTCCTTTACAACCCTCCACCCACCCTAGCATAAAAAAAGACCTCATACTTCTAGCTTTTAAGTTGGTTCCTTTCAGTGAATTATTCTCTACTTCAATAAAGATCCATATTTTTCTTTTAGCTTTTTCTCTAAAGCAATGTTGAAGTGGAAAAAAGCATTGCTTGCTTGCAAAATTCTTTTTTTCTTTTTTTTTTCTAAAATTTATATGTAATTCTCAAAACCTTGGAATTTTGGTAAGATTTTCTTTTTTTATTTTCTTATCTAAACCAAAAAGAGAGGGTCAATCATCTTTGGAACCACTTCAGCAACAGCCATATTTTGAGGCTTGTTGAATTTAAGAAGAGTTTAGTGTATTTTTTAAATCTGTTTCTTACTTTTTTTTTGTATTTACTTTATATAATTTCCCCATTATCAAGACTGGCTCTTAAAAAGAAAATGATAGCCTCCTATAGAGTTTTTTTTTTTATATATGTACATGATAGAGAGAAAAATTAGAGGTATTTTAAATTTATTTTATACATGTCTGATGGGGACATTTTTATACTGCATCTGCATAAAAAATTGTGAGGACAGAGCAAGCCTCTAATTTAATTCTATTTAGCTTATTTTTTAAGAATCAAAAAGGTATATCTACAGTATTTTGCTTTTTTGTGAAGAATTTCAAAAACTGTATAAAAACTTTAGAACTTCTCATTATGCTATCCACTCATAGAGAGACATACAGTATATATATCTTTTTATTTAGAATTCCTTCAAGGCAAAACATATTCTAAGAAAAGTTTATTCATATCAATTTTGAAAGCAAAATAAGTTTGAATTCAAACCATATTATTAAAAGACTGCTATCTTTATTGTAATCTAATAAATCCTCCTAAATTTTATATACTAAGTCTGAGTTTTCTGCTGACTTATTTAATTGTAACCTTCTACCATGTTTAGCAATTGATATTAAAAATCCATATGGAAAAAAGGTCAAGTGAAATAGTTTACTATGGATTGTAGGATCGTTTTTATTCTTGACAAAAGTGGTCCTAATTTTGGAATATCATAAAAAGTAAAAAGCTTTTATGATAAAACGGAAAAGAAATAAATTTAGTCCAACTGGTAATATCAGATGGTAATAGAACCAAGAAAACTTTGTTTTAACAGCAGCAATAGTAGTAATTGCCGGCAAGTAGTAGCAGTAATGATAATAATAAAAACCAAATGTGAACATTAACGGAACGACTGGGATTCGAACTAGCATATTCCAAAGTTCGATTGCCTATCCACTGTCTCAAATGGACTTCCCCATGCTTCTGGTTATAAATGGAATGACTGGATTCTTAACGGTCATACCCATCTTGCATTAGACCAAGAATAATGAAACAGAAGTCATCACTGATAATGTTCAAAATCGTTCAAATTTTAGTTAACTTTGAATCTTATTTATTTCAAAGGTCTTTGTGCAAAATGTTTTAATGACACTGTTTGTATGTTTTTTACTATTGCTTATTCCAATTAAAATGTCTGCAAAATAATATTTGAATATGACTTCAAGCTTATTTCTAAGCCAATATCACTCAATTCATGAAATTTTGTTATAAAAAAACTATTATAAAAACAAGTCTCACTTTAACTATTCATAATTTTTTCTAGTAATCTTCTTATGATAATTGTAAATAATAACTGGATAACAAATATGAACTAATTGATTTGTTTACTTAATTATTTAATCCAACACAGACAAACAAGTATTTATGCAGCTAAATTTATTGCTGACTAATTAATCTATATTTAATCAAATCCCCATCTTCATGTTATTTTAAAATATAACTGGAAAATTCATAGCTTATTCATTGTTTTAAATATTATATACCAGTATCTATAGATTAAACATTTTCTGATTAATTATGTGTTCATCATCTAGGCCAATTAAACTATAAAGAGCTTGTTATTAAAACTACAGGGTGTTTCAGAATTCAGGACCAAGTAGCAAAATTAGATATTTTCAAGAAGTGAAATTTTTATAATATTCAATTCAAAATAAGTGAAAAGGACAACAATTAGAATAATATATTATTTTCATTAATAGAAACGTTTAAGTGTCAACTTTTTAAAATAACATAATATTATTCCTACCGTTGGTGTTTGCATTTATGTATATTTTCATACACACACACATACACACACACACACACACACATATATATATATATATATTGCATGAGTAATCTTTAAATTTGAATGTTATTTATGGCTTGTTTTCATGCATTTTCTTAAAGTTTGCAATGTGATTAATAATGTCAATCTTCAGATAATTAGGAAACTGTAGTTCAAATATTTTGTCTTATCTTGGTGAGGCTCATTAACAAAATTAAACGCTTTTTTTAGATCTTTTTAAGCCATTGTCGGAGCTTTCATATTATATGAGAAAAAAAACGAGAAACATCTCAATTGTAGTTTTTGGAGTCTTTATATAAATATATCTGAGGTAAAAATTATGAAAGAAAATTGTCCCAACATTTTCTTATAAATTATGCCTTTGATTTTTCTTTTGGATTGTGATTTTTTTAAATCAGTGTTTTGAATTGATGCTTGAATTATTTTTCTTTTGCTTGTGAATATTATCTTGTAATCTTAGAGACATTCAATATAATCCATGTAAAAATCAACATTATTCACGGCTTTTTTACCTGTATATGAGAGCTTGATGAAATATCTTTGAACTAGAAAGGTGGAGATGAGAATGTTAATGTCTAAACGAATAAACTTCTGAGAGTTCTTTTTTTTTTAGATTGCTTGATGATTTTTTTATTCTTTAAACTTCTATTTTCAGCACTTGTTTTTTTAATATGTCTTTTTTATTGCTATCTTTTTCTTTCATCACAATTTATGACACACCTGTTTATTATATCCCTTCAAAAATATGACAATAATGAAGATAATGTGGAGCATAGATATTCATTCTTTTCTTAAATCTTTGAAATATCCATAGTTTTTCCTTATTTAAACTGTTCAATCAACCCTTTTTGTTCCTTTGTTTTCTATTGCAAATCAAAGTTAGAAGCCTT
The DNA here is from genome assembly GCA_036873565.1 of Xipholeptos notoides. Lineage (NCBI taxonomy): Eukaryota > Metazoa > Mollusca > Cephalopoda > Idiosepiidae > Xipholeptos > Xipholeptos notoides. The sequence continues at coordinate 10,213 of JAYKTE010869061.1, forward strand.
TTTATATTTTGTTACTCATCAAGAAAGAATTGGAGCAAGATTTACAAGGAAAATGATATTTGAACCAGATTATCAGCCATTTTGAAATTTTTAGATCTATTATTATGAATGGGATTTTACTATTCAATTTGGGCAGTATTATAAGCTAGTTCAGTGAAGGTAGTGAATATCAATATAAAGGTTCTAAGTGATGAACATACATGAATAAGCTTGATTAATAGACTTAGTTTAAACAAAGTTTGGCCCAAATGTTAAAAAAAACAACAACAAAAAATAAAAAAAATAAAAATAAAATTATCTTTTCTGCTATTATGAAGATTGTGTTGAGTATCAATTCACTGAAATACTGTTAAAAAATGGGCAAAAATAGATAAAATTTCTGATTCATTGAGTTAAAAATGTAAAAGCAGCATCAAAGTAGGATTAATAAAAGAAATATCAAAATGATCCCCCCCTCCATCTACCCGGTGGACAAAATAATTTTTTTAAAGCAAAGAGAATGATAAAACTGATGTGGTTTGCAGTGAGATTAGATATATTCCAAGACACATTTTGCACTAATATCAAACTTGGGCGCCAAGAATGAAGTGTCAGCAATTAACCACTTCTATTATTAAGAATGTCACAGTAAGAAAGAAAGCAATAAATATAAAACCCCAAAAGACAGAAAAATAAACACACTTTGAATAAAGTCTAATTTCTATATAGCAATTATCCTGATTAGACAGATATTTTTAAGTTGTTCTCAGAAAGAACAGTATCTTTATTGTATTTTGATTTTTTTTCAAGATTCTTTAAAAAAATTCTAGTGAATACTTTTACACAATCATCTTTGCTATTCCAATAACAAGAATATTATAGTACAGTGGTCACAATCAATATAAGTATTTTTTTATGGATATCATCAATAAAAACCTTTTAAAGTTCTATTACCATTCTAACAGTTATGATTGAGATAGGAAGAATTGTTTTTGAACAAACATCATTAACCTCAATTTTTGTATCAATAAGCATAACCAACATTATATTTAAAGTGTAAAACCAATAATGAATGTGGAAAGTAATATCTATCAGAACAATCATTCATAAAATTTTATTATTGTTTCTAGTGTTAGGAAATCTTTAGTGACTGTATAAAAATTTTTATCAAGAGTATAAGGGGTTCATGATCTTTTTTGGTGTCTGTATGTATGAAAATGTTTAGACTAATAACATAATTTATAATGCTACCAATCAATAGATGGTTAGCAGTATATTTACAAATATATTATGAATAATTATGTTGGTATATCATTTAAAGAAAAAACATTGTAAATTGATGCCCATATATATATTTTTTTAAATTAGTTCATAAAATGCTTTATAAATCATTGTACATGACTTACCAAATCAGAAGCAGAACTTTTCAAATGAAATAATTAAAAAAATTAAATCTTCATGACAAAAAGAAAAAATGGCATTTTACAATTAAACTTGATTTCAAATTATAATATGGTGAGTTGATTTTGACTGAGAATAAACATTAAACAAAAAGTATTTTAAGTTTAGAAATCTATAGTGTCAATGCTAATTTTAGTAATTACTCAGGTTATCACCATCTTATGAACTACAGTGCACCTGAAAATATTGTAATAGTACAAATGATAGCTTATAACTTCCCTAGTGTGCATGCTGTTAAAAATAATTGGTTTCAGTATCACACATTTTGATAGAATAGTTTGAATAAAGAAATAGCATAAAAAATGTAGTATATTTGTTTGAGGGAATCATGATTATTCCAAAAATTTATCCTGTTTAAGTAAAGCCTTTATAGTTGAGTTGGTACAGTATCATACTTTTAAGATAAAAGTAATGAAGGTAATCAGAGAGTCTGGATTTCATAAAGGTTACATGTTTTTGCTTTTGTTTGTGTTTTACAGCATATTAAACTCTTTAGGTCATTTAATGCTGGGAACAATCATTTTTGATAATTGTTCTTTTGTTTGCATGTAATTTTTTAAATAACTTAGTATACACTATTTGATTTATAGCTGGAGAAAATGACTGGGATTCAAACTTTGAATTATTAATTGTATGTTTTAAAAATTCAGAAAGTGTTACATTACTTATAAATCAGTGATTGCCTTTTAATGCAGAGTGAAAATTGATTTACAAGCAACTTGTTTTCCATAGAAATAATTTTTTCTTGTTTAATTCTGAAATTGGAATCCTGTGGAACTTTTCTAAAATCACTCTCATCAAATGAAATTTTACAATCAACAGTAGAAGGTGACAGTCAAAATGTGATTCAATTGTCAATCTGTTGCTGGTGTTATTGTTTTTTTTTAGTGCTGTATTTTGCTTTCAACGAATGCAGCAGAAACTAAATATTTGAAGTGTTTGTCTTGACTTTTTGATCTCTTAGTTTTCTCTGGAACTCTTTTTATCTCTGGAATGGAAAATATATATATATATAGTTTTTTGACATCATAAATGTATTTGCTGGACACATGAGGACATCTTCACCTGTCCTGAAGATTTTCCATTCACTCAATCTATGTGTCAGCTAAGGAATGCCTCATCAGTATCTCATTGATCCGGCTCGGAGCTTGACTTCTGAACCCAAATTCATGCAAGTTACCAAATTCTGATCACCTATGGCCTACATTTTTGAGTTTAGGTCACTAGGTTGTCCAAACTATAGCTATTGTTTCAGCAAATCCCACTACATATGACTTCCCTTCATGCACTCCTTCACACCTATTTTGAACTTTTGGTTCACGGTTTCATTCCAGTCCTCAGTTTTCTTACAAGAGTACACTTAAATTTAGGGTAAAAGAATTAAATTCAGAATATGTTTCATAATCATAACTCAAAACTTAGTGATTGAGATCTCAAAACCTTCAGAAACTATACTAAAGAGCTGATAAGTAAATATATTGAAATGAATGATTTTATATTAAGTTAATATATTGAAGAGTTAAAAGTTACATGGAGATAATAAATTTGAGATCTTTTCATTTATATTTTGAATTTAATTTTTTTAAAGATCAAATACTGTGCATTTTTTTCTCTTTTTATACAAGAAAAAAGCATGGTATCTTTATATAAAACACACTTACCATTCTACATGATAGAATAAAACATTGAATTGGAACATAAAAATATTATTAATAGAAGCAGAATAAAAAATGTATTCAATTTGAACAAACATTAAATACAATTAATTCCATTCAAAACTTATAGATAATCTGGTGTAGAATGAGAAAAGTAAATTGAGGAAACTTATGAAATGTATATTTAAACAATAAAAGAAAAAGAAAACTCCTTCATCTCAAATTTACAGTTGAGTGTGTTGAATAAATATTGATATAATAAAGTGACTGTATTATTACGAGGTGAAATATATGAAAGACAGGCTTAAATAAACAAATGGATACAATGATTGAAAAAAAAAATATAATCCAAAACTTTTCATCTACACTGAAAGCAAACACAACTACAATAAACCAATATAAATATTGAAAAATAAGCATGGAAGACAGTGTAAGTAATTTAAACAAAATTGCAACAATGATTAGAAACTCCTCAACTCTAAATAAATATTGAATCAAGAAAACAAACCTCAACACAATTCTCTAAATGAACGATAAGAAATCACCAGTTAAACAAAATTAGATTGTTTATTTAGTGGTAAGACAGCATGAAGGTTTAAGAAATTAATTGTTTAGACTGAAATTTAAATGTTACAGTTGCATTCCTAGAAATATCCCAGCCATCTTTTATTAGTAAACATCCATCTTTGGTAGATAAAAAATGGTCCAAATCTTATATATAAAAGTGACCTTGTGTGTCTGTCTGAGGAATGGTATTTACCAAAATACTTAGCTAATTTTTGATTTATAGAAGTGAAATTTGATGTATGAGATATTTGGACCTGTGGAAAAAATTCAGTTTGGCTTTGAGCTGGAGAAATATCTGCTAAGTGGTCAAAGATAAAAACTGATTGTCAGATTTTGTGACCAAAGCTATCCAAAATCTCAATATTACGATCGAATAATTGAATCAATTAAAACAACCGAATTGAAAAGTTCCAGAAAAATGTTTAATGATTTTTATACACAATCTTTTTCCAAAAATAACACCCACCACTTTTACAGGCCATTATAAGCATTTTTTTCCCAGTGACATCATGGCATATAATACCAATAAATCAAAAGTTTTTTTTCAACCTATTTGATTCATTCATTTGATTGTTTACAATCAAATCTAATTAAAATTTATTTGCTTATTATAAAACTATGGTACACTTTACATTTTTAGAATCATTTTAAGCTCAAGAATCATCTACTGAACTGCAAGAACCAGTTAAAATTACATAGCTTACTCGAACTCCTTGAACCATTTTGAGCTAAAGAGAAATCTATGAGGACTAAGTCAATCCTTTGGAAGCATTTTGTTTCTTTTGGATAATGACAAGTAAATCCATAGCAAGAAGGAGGGGTTCTGTAGGCACCATTCTGTAGAAAAACATGATTCCACTGATGGTTGAACTGATCTTTTTTCAAATTACTGGTCAATTACATAGAAAAGAATACTTTCTTGTGGGGATTGAGTAGAAGGTTGAAAGGTTATTAGTGCTGGAATGGCTTAACATACAAGTGCTAGGTTTTAGTTTTGTATATGTATATGTATATCTTTAGCTGATTCAGTGAAGTTTGGATTACGTTTCTTTCCAGATAATTTATTTGTTGACTGGATCTCAAAATCAACAAACTATATTTTTTTTAAAAACATGTTTACATTGTTTTTATGGCTATGATGTTTCTACATATTCTTTTTTTATTATTATTATTTCTATTTTTTTTTTATTTTCCCTTACATATACATATATGTACTACTTATTTTTTCAGTAGAAAGAGAAGCCAGTTGTGTTTCTATTAACTTACTTCTGGCTTACTTGTAGGTAATTACTTTCCTTATCTCTTAACCATGATGTATACTTTTGAAGGGCTGTTTTTTAAGATTCTAGAATTTTCTTTTTTTCTTTTCTTGTTTTTTATCTGGATCTTTTTCAAAGATTTGCTACTCTTTTTTTAAAAATCTTTTTAATCTACTCTTTCTGTCACATTCTTCTCTTTCTTTTTTCTAATGGATTACTACCCCGTATTTTCTTCATTCTTTTTTGTGTAAAATTACTATAAACATCATTGTTGCTAAAATTCAAGACTTTTTTTTTTTGCATTGTTTTAATTTGAATGTATCATGTCACGTTTTTAAGATCAAAAGCAAAAATGTATAGTGAACATGGGGAATTAAACCCCAGATCCTCAGACTGTTTTAATGATTTATCTTAAAATACTGATGCACTTCTCACTGAGCTATGAGGGCTGTACTTATACAAGAGAAATGTTTTGTCATAATCTAAGAAATATAATCTATTTGAAATTATTGAATATAGAATTAATGACAAGCTTTGTACTTTTTTCATAATCTCTCTTATAATAATGACTAATGTGCATTTGTTCATTTTTCATTTGTATTCATTGTGTCACACATTGAAGACATTATTTTTATTTTTGTTTTATAGGCCATTCAAATGTTATTATTTGTGTTTATTATCTGTATTTCATTCTTTAATAAAAGTTTGCTATGTTTTTATTATTTTGATGCTGTCATTTTTTATGGCACAGCCATGTTAGTATATCATAAAACCTGATTGAAATTAATTGAATAAAATAATCTTTAGAATCAATTTTTCTTTGATTTTTTTCTCTCTCCTTTTTTTCTATAATTGGTTTAATTTCTGATTTTTGTTTGTTTAATACATTTTTGCTGTTTTTTTTTAATTTTAGATTTTCTCTTAATATTCCTTGGTTAATTGTTTCTTATATTTTCTGTATTTTTCTGCCTTTTTTTTGTTCTGTTGCTTTCTTTCAAATATTCCTAAATGGACACCTCCTTTACCAGCTTTTTCGTTTGTTTTAGTTTTCCTTCACTTTACTTTTTATTATTTTTTTTCTTTGTTTATTTCTTTTTTGTTTGATTGTTTGTTCTTTCGTTTGTTTCTTTTTTCTTTTGTTTGTTTTTTGTTTCTTTCTTTTGTTATTTTTTCTTTGTTTCTTTCTTTTATTTCTTTTTTCTTTCTTTCGTTTTTTTGTTTCTTTCATTCCTCGAATTTTATATACATTTAGTTTCTTCTTAAATTAATTATTTCTATAATTTATTCAGTTTTTTCTTTTTTCATTTTTGAAATTCTCTTTTTTATTGTTTCCCTGATTACTTTTTACTTTTTTCTTTCCAAACCTTATTTACCTTGTCGTCTTTTCATAATAGATAAAAGGTAATAATATATTATGCCTTGTTTTAGGATACAACTCCCTGTTGTCAACTTTGTTTGTTTACATATCTGAAGTTATTTTAAACTGTTTAGGCCTTGTTTTGTTGCCAATAACATTTGTTGTTTTGTGTGTGTACTGATTGACTTAGCATTACAAGGTAATAACAATGGAACTCAGATAAATAATGAATGCACCAGAGATTTAAACAACTGTGTGAATAATTGAGCACTGAGAAGAATGGCTCTATGTATAATATAGTTCAAAAGTTGGTGCCTAATTCTTGTAATCCTTTTGAATCAAATGGTATTTATAATTTAGAAAAATTATTCTTCTAATGCAAAATCATAATGGACACAAATGTGACATGAAGCTCCTTATAGGCATACTTAAAGACACGCATGCACACACACGAA
>JAYKTE010870171.1:0-16938 GCA_036873565.1 Xipholeptos notoides
GCGCGATCGTCAGACCAATATATATATATATATATACACACACACACACACACACACACACACACACATATATATATATGTTTAAATAGAATTTAAATTCCGACAGTATTATGAATGAATTCTCCGTATTTATTTTTTTGAATTATTATCAATGAATAATAGGAAATTTGCATATAGGCCTATTTCATTCTTATTAGAAATCATCAGTGCAACTCATCCGGCTTGAACCTGTGGTCCCATCTCTAATCATGAGCCCACAAATGCAAGCATAATTTATTGTATTAATTCTAATTGTTAAGGCTGTTAAGCCTCATTGCATCGTATTTTATATACATTATTTTTAAATTATTTACGAAACTATACACACACACACGCAATATATATATATATATATATTATGTCTCTGTGTGTTAAAATATTATAGCAGATTATTCAATTTTTTTTAGATATTGATACTAATTGAATCTCATTTGTCCATTTACATATGATTGAGATCTTAGTAAGTAATATAATGGCAGGTTTGGCCATTTTGTTTTTAAGATGCTATCTTATTTTACTGTTTTTTAAGCATCCTGGAATATTAATGCCTTTGGTTCTTGATGCATTTTTTTTTTTCCTTATCAAATCTTTGTCTCGCCTTTTTTCAAAGAATAAAACTTTTTTCTTAAAAGATATTTTATGCTTGGTTAGTTATGAACACCTTTATTTACTAACAGCCTTTTTATTGCCTGTGATTTACATCAATGCTAGTTCATGAAGACATATCTATATATTAAAACACACGCACTATGATATAACTCTTAGCTGGGCATTTAAATCATTCCAGATAGAAAAATACAAGAAAACATAAAATTGAATAGAAAGGAACCAATCACATTAACCAGATAAAGAATAGACAACATCCACTGAACAAAATCCTATCACCTAAAAAGAGAAAACAACCATCTGTATACCATGCCTGGTTCCTCTCATAATAAAAACACAAACTAACAAAATGCACTGATTCCATGGAAGAAAATAAATAAATAAATTTTACAAAGGAAACAAATCGTTAAAAACTTTTTTTAGATAAAATGTCATTAAAAAAATACTATTAAATATCAAAGAAATAATAATTTCAACAATATAACACTTCTTAAAACAACTTGGCAAAAAATAACCCCTGAGTTAAGATGCTCTAAAAAAATGAAAATAAACAAATTTCTCCTAAAATTTACATTCGTATTTCATAAAATGTTACACTTATTTATATAGAAAAAAGATTTTATAGATAAGATTTTTATTCTACTTTTTATAAATGTAATATTCTGTGAAATGTGAGCCTTTATTTTAACTTTAAAACTACTTTAAATGTTAAAACAAATGTTAAATGAATCAACATTTGAGTAATTCCATGTTCAAATGCTAATTTTATCTAAACTTAATTTACTTGGTTATGAATAATTATCACTAACTAAATTTGTAGAAACCTTATCAAAAATTCATCTTATTTTAGAGGAAAAACATGAATGTTTTTGGAACCTTGATGCTTTTACCATAAAATTTTTTTAGGCTGTTACCTTAAATCTGTACATTCATATAAATGTTATAAATATTTGGCAAATTTATTATTTATTTATTTATTTATTTCATAAAAATATTACTTATACTTAATGTTCTTATATTAGTTTATGAATTAGTTATTCAATTATTAAATAACCACTTAATTTTTTTCCTACATTGTTTTCTTTTGGTATTATAGTTATCCTAAACATATTAAATATATAAATTAATCATGCTTGAGCATAAATCATTTTCTATATGATTAGGATAATATTAATTAAATTTTACTTTTATATAATATCTTAGCTTAAATATATTTAGAAATCACTACTAACGTATGTATATACTTTAAAATTGTTAATTTTTTTTATCATTAGGATAATGTTTCTCATACTCTCTAGAGATTTTCAAGAATTTTGTTTGACAATCTCCAGAGAATGCAACATAATGTAAAAACACATATGCACAATTATCATGTCGCTATGTCTTTATTTGACTAGAGATAAACATTTTATTTATTTTGCCTGCAATTTCAAAATTGTTTGAATTTTTTAATATGCAAACTTGGCTGTTTACATAAGTATTATTATTATTATTATTATTAATAATAATAATTGCTAGTTATGAAAAGTATTTAATTCAAGAACCCCTAAAATATGATCCCTTTTGTCTCTATATCCCAACCCCATTTCTTTGCGTCTGTCTCATTCTCTTCCATTTCCTCTGCTTCTGCTGCTACATTGTATGTATCAATTAATGCATCAAAAGTGGTAGCAGTAGCAAGTCTTGCATTTTTAGGGATCTATTATCAAGACCTCCAGCATAGCTAACACCTCATCCTTAAATGTCATTTTACCTTTAGAATCACAATAACATGAAAGATTTTATAAGTTTTGTTTAAAAAAAAAAAAAAAAAAAACTCTATAGTTTTAAGAATTTTGTCTCGTGGTAACCGGCTTTGGTTGTACACCCAATACTGCAATTAGATTTTGTCACTTTCTTCTTCCTCTGCCAGCCATAATATAGATTTTTGTAGCAGTGGACTTGGGTTCTTTTTGTTATTCCATTTTAGTCAAGCAGCAGCAGCTTGTATGGTAAGCTGTCTTTGATTTCTTTTAGTCAGATATTTCTCTATCCATAGCTGATTGTTGTCATCATTAATTCATTTATTTATTAATTTTATGAAAGCAAAACCAAAAAAAAAAAATCCAATGATCTTACTTAATTTGTCTGATCTTGGTACTCGACTGTTTCCCATGATGAGCTTTGCTTTGCCAAAAATGGAAATAAGTTTGAGTTTTTTTTCTCCGCTGTTTTTTGCCTCCGTTGAATAAAAATGTGAACAATATTATATCTTAAGATTAAGAGAATCATTGAATAGATTAAAAAAAAAATTTAAAAAAAAAGGCCATAATACACATACAAAAATGGTTTGGTATATTTTATCAACATCGTGATCCAAACATACAAATGAGGAATTATGTCATTAATTCTTGTCCGAGGAAAGAATTGGACTAGTAAGGAAATAAAATTTCTATTTGGCACTTGCCACTTATGTTTCATCCTAAATATCTTTCTACTTTTTATAGTTTTTCCCTTTTTATATCAACCTTTTAACATTTAGTTTGGGTGATTATCCTGGTTGTATCTATCCATGCAAGGAATGTTTTAACTTTGGCACAACTATTATTTTGCTTCTGATGAATGAGAGAATTAAATTTCCTTGTTTTATTTATGTTTATGATTTCCTTTCTTTTTTTTTTTATTCTCATATTAATAAAATTCTACTGAACCAAGATTTTTTTTTTCTAATAAACTATTAAGTTTATTTGATAGGAAAATGTATCTATAGTTTTTATTTTATTTTATTCATTTTATTAATTTAGTAGTTAATCAGATATCATTTAAGACCAAAGTCATGTAAAGCTAATGTTTATGCTTCATCTCTTAGTTCAGATAATACCCACAAATTGCAAGCAGTATATAAATAAAATAAACTCTCTTATTGATTTTTTTTTCCTTCTTTTTAAATAAAACTTCAACTGTCTGTCATTTTTCGGTGTTTGGCAGATACAGGAATAGCTTTAAACGTGACTTATGCCAAAAAACCATCTCTCTTTTCTCTCTCTCTCTCTTTCTCTCTCTCTCTCTCTCTCTTTCTCTCTCTCTCTCTCTTTCTCTCTCTCTCTCTCTCTCTCTCTCTCTCCTGGACTTTTCTTCCTTTGAAAGTGTTTTTGTTTGTTGATGTAATCTCTGTGCAAAAAAGTCCAAAAATGTGGGTGCGTCTGACCACCAACTTAGATAACTTTTCATGGTTTAAAGTCCTTTCGTGTTTTTTTTTCGAGGGGAGGGGATTATTGTGTCTGTGTGGGTAGCGAGGGCGGACACCTAGTGAGGAAGCAAAAGCAGCAGCAGCAGCAAAAAAAGCTTGGACTCTAGAATCGTATTACACGAGTTCAAATCCGGGCAACAAATTTCTATCAAAAAACATTTGCATTTCCTTTCAGCTGTCTTTTGGGCACAGTGCCACCCACACTGCCACACAGAGCTGAGGCTCGCTAACTCCGATGAGTAAGTAACTCATCTATGTGTAAACACTAATTCAAAAAACCCGGGTGGGACAGTCAACAAGTTCAACAACAAACACTGATTAAAGCCCAAATGAGAGAGAGAGAGAGAGAGCACGTCAAAAGTGGCCTTGTGCCTGTCAAAAGCAATATTGACTCAGAAATTGAGTGAAATCCTTAAGAAAATAAAACTTTTAAGAGTTTGAGTTTTTAAAACAAATTCGTTAATGTTGAAAAAATGTATGGTTAGAATTTTCAATGGGAACAGTGAACAACAACACCATAACAGTCAATACACCTAGTGAGACCAGTGGTGTTGGTGGTCACACCAACACCAACAACCACACTCACTGACACTCGACACTCCACTCCACTCATTTCACTCATCAAATAAATGCGAAATAAATAGATGTTGCTTGATTATGATTGCTCCTCACCTCTCACCAGTGAGTGCACACTCACTGTGAGTGCAGTGAGTGAGTGAGTGCACTCACTGCCACTACTGCACCAGCACCAGTGAGTGCACCACACCGACCGCACACCACTACCACACCACACCACAAGTGCCCCAGCCCCACCCCACATATTCACCACCAAGTAAGTCACCCCATATTCAAAAATGATCTTATAGGCATATTCAAGTAAAAACAAAAACCTTATTTTCTAATTTCAAAACTAAATACATGTTTTTATATTTTGAATTTTATTAAATCAAGTGTTTTTTCTTTCTTTTTCTCTTTATTGTTTAGGGTGTTTAACACCTAAAAAAAACTTATTCGTTTCTTTTAAAGATTCTTGTTTTGTTATTTTGATACTTACTTTGCATTTCATTTTTACGTGCCTTCCTCATTTCTAGTGTCATCTATGGTGGTTGGTGGTTCTAGTTAAGTTGTATTTGCTGTCTGAGAAGAAGCAAAGCATTTTAATTGGTCACTGAGTAACTAAAACACTGGAGAAATAGTTTTGGTATTTTCTTTTTAATAAAAGAAATGCCATTTTTTGTTGACTTAGCATCTCCACCCACACTGACTGTTAATTCTTATACAATTTCTTTTAAATCTGTCCTAAGTGCAACTTAACAGGTGTGGGTGTGTGAGTGTGCGCTGGTTGGTGCAGTAGTGTGTGTGGTGAAAATAAAATTCGTAGAAACTTACAAAAATCTTTAAAAGTTTAGCTACAGTGCTAGTAAAATAAACTGATGGGGGAGGTCTGGTCTGCTGATGCTGCTATTCTAAAGTGAAGCCTGTTGTTTTGAGTCCTCAAAAAAAATCCCTACAATTTTTTTCGCTTTTTTTTAGCTCTGCTGGAGTTGATGGATGCTCTTTTTTGTTTGTCGCTCAAAAAGTATCGAAATTTCTCGATTGTTTTTTTGTCTATGTAGTAAAATAAAATCTCTCACTCAACGTCACAAATGAAATCTAATTTTTTGAATTTGACAAAAATATGTTGAAAAGAGTCTCAATGGCAGACATACATATTCCAAAACTTTGCTAAAAATACTTTTTTTAGCGATTAGATATAAACTGAAATGAAAAATGATAATCTCTCTTAATTAAATTGGAATTAATTCAATAATAATAAAATACTTTTTAAACGAAACCACGTAAAATAAGAAATAACCCCATATCCCTCCCTGCCTAAAAAAAATAAATGATTTGGGAGTCCCTCCGTTGGGAGTAAGTAGTCTTCCAAAAATTATTCCAGACCGACCCGTCCCGTCGTATCCGACCGACGATTGTATCAAAAACTAAGTTACAATAACAAAATTGTTAAAATAATTTGTGTGTTTTATACACACACACACACACACACACAATTTAACAAATTCCTTAAATAAAAGAAATTGGTTTTTCCTGTTTTTTTGTCTGTCTGTTGGGTGTGTTTGTGTTGTGTCCTATTTTATTTTTGTTATTTATGCTGATAAAAAAAACTAGGTGGAGTTGAAATATTTATTGAAAAAAAAATCAACTTAGTTTCTTGAAGTTAGTTTTTAGTTTCTGTCAGTAAAAATCTTAAAATTTTAGTTTGTTAAAATTATCAGTCAACATACAAACAACCTTTTCTCAGTCACTCACTCACTACTCGCTGTTTTTTCAATTAAGTTTTTTTTTTAAGTGTTTTTTTTTTATCGCTTCTGTCTGTGTGTGTCAAATAAATTTTTTGTGGTGACACTGACTGTCTGTGGTGGTCGTGGTCGAATGAATGACGACATGGCATGCAGTCAGTAAACTCAACTCATCTCATACACAATTTTTATTTGATTGAATTTATAGTTTTATGAAGTTTTAATTTCGTCGTCTTTGTGTGGTTGTTTGTTGCTGGTTGGGAAATAAATAAAGCCTCAGTTCTTTTTCTCGGTCTAGTCTCCATTTTTTAGCATCAAAAATGAGTTTCAATAAAGGTTGCCGCCGGCGGTCCAAAAACTGCCCAAGTGCGAGTAGTGCCTGCGGGCCGGGTGCTGCCTGTCCGCATCCAGGCATTAGGAAGGAAAGACTACGCGTTTTCTTTGTTTAGCAGCATAAATGTCCCGGCCCCGCTCCGTCCGATTTCCACAGGCACATTTTAAATCTAAAAACTTTTAATTTAAAATGTCCGAGTTTTTAAAAATATATATTTAGGAAGTGGTTACGCAGATGACTATTTAAAAAAAAGATAATTTGCAGACTTGAAGTGATGTGTATTCACTTTTAATAATTTAATTTTTACCTTTTTTCCATCGCACTTACTTAACGTGTCACTGAGGATCGATCACTGTTAAATGACCAGACCGACCGGCGGACCGTCAGCCACAGGCGGCCTCGCCGGCCTGGGTTCGAGTTTGGTAAACGTAGTCAATACAATTTTATCGAAAAATAGTGAAATGTTGACATTTTCATTTAACATTTAAATTGGTTCAATTAATTTTCTTCTAATAATTAATTTTTTTAATTGTAATTACATTAAACTAAAATTTATGAACCAACGTAATTTTTTATTAACAAAAAAACGAAAGTATTTACCTTTTCGGTTTGGGTTGGGGGTGATTTTTTTTTTGTAGCAAATCCTTAGTTTTAAGTAATTGGGGGGTTAGAGTTAGTGGGGAAATAATGATTTGCGACAGAAACGTTTAGCAGATTTTTTTAAAGCACAAAATCTACAAGAAAAATATGTTTGTGCATAAAGTAAAAATTTACCCAAATTTTTTATGATTTAAAAAAAATTTTTTTTATTAATTAATAATTAGAAGATATAGTTCTCAGATTTGAACACTTCAATTTTATTGCAATTTTAATATTTTATTTTTAGCCATATATGATCAAAATGGTAGGTGATATTTCTCTCCAAGTACGAAAAAGTATTGCCGGTTGCGAATAGCATTTTCAAATCGGTGCAAACGTCAACGAATGTAATTTTCAAAAATGCACAGACATCTGCAGTGGCAGTGCTGCTGCACTTAACAACAGCCTATATTTAAATTGAAGATAGTTTTCTTTTGTTTTTTTCTTTGCTTCAATATCAAACTTTGCAGTAGCATGTGAGTGAGTGATTCCACTAGTTGCTCTATAGAAGAAAGTTGGGGAGGAGAGCACATATAAATAATCACAACCAACAATAACCAACATGATTATTATTCACAATAAAGATTAATCCAATGTAAAAATTAAAAAAAATACCTTTTAAACTACAACAAAGCCTAACCCTACCACTTTGTTTGGCATCCATACCTCTGATAATTTCCCTTAAGGATTTGGGAATAAGGGTTAGTTTTACTACAGGAAGTGGTTAAGAAAAGAAAAATGGTGGTAAATTATTTAGAATCCTTCCCTTTATTCTTTTCCTCTACCAATAGATAATTGGTGGTACTGGTAGCTTTGTAATATAAATGAACTCTTATTCTTGTAGATTTAACACACATGTCTTCCTCCTTCATTCTCTTTTTTTTTTCTTTTTTTTGTACTCTTCTGGCATGGTAACCCCAGTTTCAAGATGCCCTGATCTCTTGAAAAATACTTAAAAAAACTAGAAATGTCAAGGGATTTCTTCATCTTGCTTATAATTTTAAGTTAAAAAATGTTTTCAATGCTAGTATTATTATTTGAAATGTTATCAAAACGAATGAAAATGTATTTTAAGTTAAAAAATGTTTTCAATGCTAGTATTATTATTTGAAATGTTATCAAAACGAATTAAAATGTATTTTAAGATAAGTTGATGACCAAAGCTCAAGATCTTTATTAAGAAATCAGTTTGTATGTCGAAAGTTATTGATGATGATAATAATGGCCAAATTGGTGGTTATAGCTATGTTTAGTAAAGCTTACTAAGCAATAAATTGAATTGAATCCTATTCATTTTAATAGAGAAAAAGATGTTATTTTGCATTTATTTTTAAGTTGGTTAGTATTTTAAAGAGTTTCTAAATTTAAAAAAAAAATTTTAAAATAACTTTTTTAACAAAATGGTTGGTGGGGTCATATAAAAACAAAAGTCATTAGATTTTATAATTAGATATTTTATCATAAGAAAAAAAATTTAAATTCATTTTGTAAGTATATAGATTTGATTTTATTTAAAAATGTATGTGCTTTTCACAACCCTCTAAAAGAGTTTTTCTTCATTTTTTTTCATTTTTTATTTTTACTCAAAGTATATTGGCCAAAAAGTTTAAAATGGATATTTATGCAATTCATGTTCCACACCCGATTTGGAAATGATGGATGTCTGCAATTTATCTGGTTGTCAAATGGCAATCTTCTTCATCTATGGCTTTCACTCAGTCCAGTCACTGTCAATCACTTTTGGCCAGCATTTCCTTTTCAGAATCAAACAAACCATTTTTATATCCATCCCTAGATGAGGGCAGGGCAGGGCAGCACAAGATGTTTTGTTTTTGAAAATATAGTTCTCTTCAGCAGAAACCAATCTTTAAAATTGGCAAGCATACAAAAACCACTCATTCTTGAGAGATTTTTGGTGCTAAGTGTAATTAATTTCCAATACAAAAGCCTAACTAGTTACTTGCTAAGGTTCTTTGAAGTTTCAATTGGGCTATTGGGACAAGAGTCAAGACATGAAAAACCTCAACTTGGTCTGCACTAAATGAAGATTAGCTGTCGCTAATAAAGAGAAATCTTTGAAAATATGTACTAATTAGTATTAAGTGGGCTATTTTCCTCATCCATAATATTTTCTTTCTCACAACGTTTCGACTGAATCACCCTTCGGCTTTCCTCAGGTTTCCTAAATTGACTCATATTGTTTTTAGATCTATCTTTTTTTTTTAATTTAGTGTTGGTTTTATTTTTTAAATTTTTAACAGAAGATTTGTTTTTGTCATCAAGCGTTTCTTTTTCAGTAAGCCCTTCAGGTGTTTTAATGCGTGTTTATGTTCTTCGTTTTCAAATAAGTTTTTTATTCTTCTAGTTGGTTTTCACATGATTTTTTAATTTGTTAATGTTTTTCTTGTATATTCAATGTGTAAATATAATTCTAATATAATAATATAATAAGAAAATCTTCTTTTCAATTTAGTACAAGTAAGGGGGTAGTCCAGTTTGTACAGTGGATAGGCGGTCAGACTTTGGAATCATAATATGCAAGTTCAAATTCCAGGCATTCTGTTTATGTTAACATTTGAACTAATACTCTTGGTAAAATTATGAATCTTCACATTCCCTCCAGCTATAGTGCAGATTGTGTTATTAAAAAAACTATGTGTGGACAAAAAGAACATTTATCAAAAATGATTGATCTCGGCATTAAATAACCTAAAATAAAAGGTTGATATGCCGTTAAACAAACAAACAATCAATGAATCAATTTCAAAATATCTAATCAAAAAGTAATATGAAAATATTTCCTTCTATTAGCATCAAAACAAGATGCTTAAAATAAATATATGTTAAAAATAAAGACAAGTCATTTTTGTGTGTATAAGTTAGATGAAAACAAATTCATCTCAATTCATTGACTGTAATAGAGGTAAATTTCATGAAGAAAGAAGAGAATCATACACACAAAAAATGAAGAAGAGAACGGGTAAGAGTTACAAAACTGGTTGGTTATTATTTTATAATGATTTTTGTTTTGTTTTCAAGGTTAGTTTATTTTCTTTAGACAACTAACTGTTTATCATAGTTTATGAAGGGCAATCATTTTTTGTAAAGGAAACGTAAATAAACACTAACCTTGAAAGAAAAAAAACAAACGTTCAATTTGTATTTTGTAAAATGATTATTTACATATTTTGGACAATATTCTGAAAATGTATTTTTAGGTTAATCAAAATGATCCAGTTACTATATTGGCCATATTTAGCTGCTAGGAATGTTTTTTTGTTGCTATTTTTACAAAATATAGCTACAAAGATAAGGATAACTCAGTGATGTGTTCACAAACATATTAGTCATTTTAACTGAAACTACACCATCATTTATTAGGAAGAGATGGTAGTACAAATATTTTAATTGAAACTAAACCATCACTTAAGATGAAGACATGTATAATGATATCAATTAAAACTAAACCATCATTGAGATACATGTACAAATAGTTTATTTTAATTGAAACTATACCATAGATAACGTGGTACAAATAACTGTTAAATTGTAGTTACATCATAACTTGAGAAATAAAGGGGTGCCGGTCTCCACCCCATAAGAATTTTAAAAAAAGGGTTGGATAAAGGTTTATTTTAACAAACCATTAAGTAAAGATAGGAAAAACAAAGATAAACAATAAGAAATCAAGAAAACCATAATAAAATGAAAACATAACAGAATCATGAAGATACTGAGTGACATGTGTCTTGGGTTTAGCAATAACTTCAGAGAACATAATTATTCATAAAAAAGCAATAACATTTTAATTCCAATGTCCAAAGCATTTTTAGATTTTGTTTGCTTTCAGTTGCATTGGTGGTATATCTACTCTTAACAGGCTATTTAATGCCAAACTCTTTTTGATTTTTTTATCTTTGTTATAAACTAAGCATTTTAGCCAAATTGTTATCAGGTCTTAAGTGGGTCTTAATAAATAGGAGAGCTTTCATGCAAGTTTGAACAAACAAAAGCTTTTATTTAATCCATAGGGTTGGATTGTTATTTGCTTAGTCATGACTGAATACAAGACAAGAAAAGTTAATCTGTGTTAAGTATTCTAAGATTTTTTTGTAGATAAAGGGTTTGAAATAAATTGGTTTGAGCAACAAATATTTTGGTTATAGATTAATGTTTTTAAAACCTTAATTTCTTTGCTTAGAGCTGAGGCCGGAAACCTGTTGGCGAATGAGAGCTAAACATTTATACAGAGTCATGGAAGAGAAGCATACATTTTCTGAGTGTTCAAATAAAGCAAGGATTCAATATAATATAATTGTATTTAAACAATTTCACTTATTAAAGAAATAACAAAAAGAAATAAAATATAAACATATTTAACAAACAAAAAAAAACAATTTTTATTTTACTGCTTTTAGTTCATGTCAAGAGTAAAATGGTGGGCTTAACAAAATTTGAGGGCTGAATGTGGACCTCAGGCCAAGGGTTGCTGACACATGGTTTAGAGTATATTAATAATCATTTCAGGTAGAATCTTATTTTATGATCAAATATTTGAATTAATGCATGGCTCACTCCCCCTCATATTATACACCTTTACTCTACATATCACATAACAAGATGACTTGTAATAAGTTGATTCTTAATCAGCTGATTTACTGTAAATGAAAAAAGTAAGTGATAATGAATTACTTTGAAAATGGATGGTTGAAAAGGGATACAACTTTGAAAATTGCTTTCAACAAGATGACACTAAAATGTATATCTAAACTCAAAAAATAGACAAGCGAATGGATTTATTTTAAAATGGCTATGAGTTTACCTTGTTTTTCTTATACTTAATTTCTATCTTGATGAACACCAAAGAAATCTTGTTAGCTCACCATAGCTTATGTTGGATTTATAGATTGAATTAGTTTGTTGTGGAATTTCATTTAACAAAATTGCTGAACAAGTTGACTATTATATTAATGGAAAAAAAGCATCCATATTTTCTTTCTTTTTTTTTAAAAAAGGAATTCATGAAAATTTGTTGAACAAAATCCTGGTTACTATATAAAACATTTTAAAGAAAATTGATCTTAAATAGAAAATGAAAGAAACTGACCACTCAGAATTTTTTTAAATGCAAACAAAACTGAAAAAGAACTAAAATTTACAGAAAAATATTTTGTAACTATTTTACAATAACAAAAAAACATTGGTTTTAAGATATTGGCATTGTTAATTCTAATTCCCTATCTGTTTAGGATTTCAACTTTTCATAAACATGTTTAAAAAGAATATCTGAGTCAAGTCATTCTATTTTAAATTTTTATATACATATAAAACTCCTGGTTTTAGATTTTAAAAATATACAAAAAAATGACAGTCACTAATTTAATGAATTGAATTTGTTATTAAAATAAATCTTTTTAATAAGATTTTCTTTGGTTCCTTTACTATTGAACTTAATCTGAATAAAAAGAAAACAAAGATGAACATGATTGTTTATTTATTATATTACAAAGATGTTTTTCTTAAAAGATAAAAACAAATTAACTGGAAATGTGAAAGAGTCTTAGGGCTTTATGAGATATGAAGACCACGATTGCTGTTTCTATATACATAGTGTTCTTCTATGAAGAAAGTAAACTAAGTTATTTTCCTTGAAATAAAAAAAACAATATGTGTGTTTAAAGTACATTTGATTCTAAAACATTCCAAATAAAAATCTGGTTGTAATTTCATGCTTAAAACTACTACAACTATGAGTTCATATGCTTTCAGTAGGCTGTTGATACAGTCCCATATGAATAATAAATCATTTTAAAACAAGTATATCTTGGCTGGAAATGTAGCCAAGGGAGAAACAATATATTCTCCCTTTAAAAATATAAACCAGTACACTTAGTAAAATGGAAAATACGCAATCTAAAAAAAATTGTTTCACACCATTGTTACATAATAAAAACAATTTAATATAAATAGCATTCACTTTATGAAACATGTTTTTAGTTGTTACAGATTTAAATATAAATTCAGTGTTTCAATGAAACTAATAGCTAAAAACTTTCTTTGATATGATAGCAATTAAAAGATGAAAAAAATCTATCTAAAAATTGTAAAAATGTCAGAATTTATTGCTTTTTTCGATCTCTGGGCAGACAGGTAGTTTTTATAAAAACAAGATTTCAAGCTAAAATAAAACATCAAATTTCAATATGCTAAGGACAATATTACAAGATTGAATATGAAAAAATGATAAACTAAAAAAAAATTGAATTTTTAGATAAATCCATTTATTCATATTTACCAACATATTTTATACACATTGTCAATAGTTGATCCATCTTCCAGCTAAAAATCTTTAATAACTTTTTATACTAAATATTCTAATCATCCTTTTCTTGATAAGTAGATGGTGTAAACCTTTTGATGTTAGGACAAACTTTTTTATGAATAAAAATGAACTGCATTCTATCTTTTCTGTTTGGCCACTGAATGGACAAAGTTTTTTTTTCTCTTCATTACAATCATTAACAATTTGTAAGTAAAACATTTTTCACACTGATTGAAGAAGTATATTTCATTTATATGTTTAATGTTTTGAAAAGAATACTAGGCGACTGACAAAGAGTGCTAGGTAACTGTTTTTTGTTAAAATTCAAAACCAAGTTTCAAATAAATCTCACTCAGAATTTGATAAATATCATTAATATACTAGAAAAAAATTTTTAACGGTTCAAATCTATACAAGAAATTAAAACAGTCATTCATTCTAATAACAAAGTGAACATAACCACTTAATAGAATTAAAATGTTAAAACTAAAAAAGTTCAATGTTCAACTTTAAATGCACTAAGCATATTAAAAATGTTTAGAAAAAAATCAGTTTAGAATTTTTAAATGATTTATCCTCCCCAAAATCAAAGCACTACCAAACACCTATGATAAGACAAAACAAAAATAAATACAAATAAATTTGTTATTATCTTCTTACAATCATAATAAAATCAAATAAAGAAAATGAAACAAAGATTACTTGTATTAATGTTGACTTGTTATCACCATCATTACCACCTCAAATGATAAACTATAAGCTAAACATAGAAAATAGTAATGAAAAGGTATTTTACATTACAGAGAAATAAAGAAAGAATATTATCAAGAAGCCTATACAATGACGAGAGAACAAAGAGAGAAAAATAATCAAATCAAATCCTACCTGTGTAGCAGAAAGGCAGTTAAATAGACACCTGTAAAGTATCCTGGATACTAAATCTACTAAACTTAAGCAGTATTTACTCTACACACAAGATTGCACTAACAACTGTAATGATGTGGTTGCTGGGTAAAACTAATTACAATAGCTATAAGTAGCTAAGGTCAGGTTAATATAAGAAGCTAAGAAGATAATTGCCTAAAGCTTGAAATTGGGGGGGGGTAGCTTTTCATCTTAGTGTGTTTCAATCAAAGAGAAAAAATGAACAATTAGGAAGACACACACACACACACACACATAAAAATAGGAGAAGAGGACCATTTTTTAAATGATAATGTGGAAAGAAAGCTAACCAGTTACACAAGGATATTTTTTTTTGAATGAAGTAGTATTTGGGGCTTTAAAAAATTCTCATCGTGGATCATTTTGTCTGGTTTGAGATTGTAATTTGACAAGGACTTTTATGATAATTGGTAGTTAGAGAGAATGCTTACTGTATGACAAGTAGAAAGAGAATAAAGTTGGCCACGAGAATTTCATTTCTTAGTTCACAAGTTGACTATTGGAAGAAGAAATACTTTCTTTCATTTGATTATTGTGGTTGGTTAAAACAAATCCTAATAACAGGCATAGAAGAAGGGCAGGCACATTAATAATGGGTCATTTTCACTTACCCCACCACCACCACCACCACTCCCCCCCAAAAAAGAAAGAAAACAATAACAATGGGCTGCTGTTTGTCACTTTCTGATGATTGAGGAGACACTGATAAACATCAACTCTGCCTAAGTTGTTAGAAATTTCAAGTTGTGCCGTGTGAAGACAAAGATCAATAAGTTTGGAAATAAATCTTTGGTAAGTATTTATACTATAAAAAGTAACAATTGATTTCTTTCAAAGAGAATTGGTGAATCTATGTTGATAACGGATACAAATGACCTCTAGTTTTCTGAGGAGGACAACATGACTATTATCATTGTCTTTGACTTAATATGATAATGAAAATGAGGATAATAATAGGTGGAAAGCTATACATAGTTCATTGAATCAAATTTAAATTTTCTCAAATACACTTTGTTATATGGTTAGATGCTGATAACACTAACCACATAATATAACACATTTCAATATTAATTGTAAATTTGTTACAAGTTTTGGTATAAGGCTTGTTGAATAAATATCTTGATTATTACATTAGTACTCTCACTTCAGCAGTATTTCAGAAATTTCTTAAACATTAGAACCATTACAGAACTTTAAATTAAACTCTATATCTAAATGATGGGGGTAAGTTCTTGATATTCTATTAACTATATCCTGGCGCAAACATTGGGCCATTTTAAGTATTTCTAGTACTTTCAACCCTTTTAAGATTGATCCTTTAACTAAATGGTGATTTCTCACTTGAAACTTTACAAACCTAATGGTTATATTAGTTGAGGAGAATCCCTGGTTGATCAAAACTTATAAACTTAATGCTAATTGTGAAACATTACTTATTCTGTTTAATGAAATTTGTTCCTCTGAGCTATTGTTGTTGAGTTGAGTTTGTTTGTGTTTTATGGCATATCAACCATTTTAGGTCATTTAATGCCTAGAACAATCATTTTTGATAAACGTTATTTTTTTTGTACACAATTAGATTTTTTTAATAACACAGTATGCACTATTTTACCCATAGCTGGAAGGAAAGTGGCGATTCATACCTTTCCCAAGGGTATTAGTCTGAATATGAGTGCAAAAGACTGGCATTCGAACTCGCGTACTATGATTCCGAAGTCTGACTGCCTATCCATTGGCCCAAATCAACTTTCCCCCAAAATGTTGGTGTTGAAGCAGAAAAATAAATTCTTTTTCGTTTAGTTTTGCTTACCTGTCCAGTTTCTCCATCACAATATTCAGGGACGTCACATTCAGTAATGTTTGTGCGGCAGATATAGTTCGATGGTTGCACCTGTCAGAAAAAAAAAGCCAAAAAAAAACAAACTATGAAGCGTTTTATTTCCATTTTATTAAAAAATAAAATAAATAAAAATCAAACAAGAATTTAAAATTTAAAAAAAAATAATAATTCAGGATTTTCCATTAAGAATTTCAAAAATCCAATATAGTGGACTTCTAGTAGTTCCACACTAATGGATGAGTGCAAAAACTTAGGAATCCTCCCAACACTAATATATATTTTAGAGAGTAAAAATAGAATAATAGAAAATGAGAAATGAAAAGAAAAGAGAAAAATTTAGACCCAACCTCTGCCCCATGCTGCTGCAGCCTGCTGTCCTATCACGCAGGAAAAAAACCCCCAAAACCTCCAAAATTTCTATTTACTTACCGTACAATTATGGCAACAGTATCCTTCCTTACATGAAGCCCAAGAATGGAGCATACACGTTTCAGGGTCACAACAGGGTTCATTCACAGCACATTCCTTGTCAAAGAAACAAACAAACAAAAATAGAATTTTATTAGTGATAATATTTTCAAGTATAGTTTTTGTAACTATATATATTTTTTTAGAGATGAGGCATTATAATTTACCACCTGACGAAGGCCAGAGGGATACTTGGCCGAAACGTTGTGTAATAAC
>JAYKTE010871280.1:0-16935 GCA_036873565.1 Xipholeptos notoides
GGTGTTCCAAAACTTTGACATAAGTTAACTTTTATAAATAAAATGTCACGCACACGCACGCACGCAAACACATATCCCCCTCCCCAAACCATGGAACTTTGTCCTCCTCGACACAATCTCAAGTTATTGTTAGAAATTTCTACAGTAACTTGCTTTTGACGGTTACTTTTTATTTACTTGTATCTTCGTTTATTTGATTTCATATGGAATATTTTTCGAGAGATCAAATTTTGTTTTTGATTTGATATATATGAAAAAAATAAACAAATAATAAAATCCAAATTTACTAGTGTAAATTAATTATTATTGGTGTTTTTATTATTAATTTCATTGATTATTATTTTTCAAATTTTGTATTACTCATTATGAGTATTATACAATAACAATAAAATGCACAATAATTCTATGCGTAACTCATAGGATTATTGTTCGTGTGATAGGGCTATGACAATGTGCTTTTATTAAAGAATATTCTTGCCATTGCCCTACTAGGGTTCTGTGTGTGCCCAGGGTTCCTGGGTTGGGTTGTTATTCTCTATGTTATTTACCAACTTTGCCGACCTCAGCATTATAGTAATGCCAAAATCGACCTACCCTAGTGCCCAGTGAGTGCGACAAGAATAATCTTTGATAAAAACTATCAAAAATTCTGTGACTATGATGTTGCTGTTATCATAAAAGAAAAGCAGTCCTAGTTATTATAATTATTGAATTTCTGTCTGCTCAAAAACAACATTGAAAAGTTCAATAATCAACTTGTATGGTCGACAGTCTCGACAGATTCAACAACTAGTTTGTTTTTTTTTGGGGGGGGGGGTTGGCGGTGGAGGGGACAATTGTCAAGTTGTTAGTTTTTAATGATGATGCACGTTTTTCACGTGTGATTTGTGTGATAGTGTGACAGTGACACATCACTGGATGTGTACGTACGACGAGCTGTTGAGTGCTGTTGCTGTTTGCAGTGAGGTGAGTGCAGCAGCAGCAGCAGCAGCACATGCACGATATATTTCAGAATTTGGGGAATTAGCCACTATTGAAAACCATTAGTAAAAGAGAATATTAAAAGTAAGACCATGAAAACTATTTTTAATTTTAAATGTCGCTTAAAACAGACCTCTGACCCATAGAGCAACTTGGAAGTCGAGTAAGTAAGTTCGACAAGTAAGGGGTTGGGGTTGGGACTTTATTTACCAAAAATAATTTGTTTAAAAACATATTTTTACTTTTAGTTAAAATGAGTTATTTGAGAACCGAGGGAAAAAGAATTCATTCCACCCGTTTGGGTAGGTAACTAAAAATTAGAGTTTGGCCAAGTAAAAAACTTCCTTTAAATTTAAAGACTTAAATGCCGACATATTTTATTTGAAATGTGACATTCAAGTTTTTTTCTTAATTTAGTAAACAAAAATGATTATAGAGAAAAGTGAAATAAATATTCCCTTTTTTCTGGGACTCTATTAAGACTTCTTGGCCCTAAAAAAAATGACGATGAAGGAAGGCACCACCACCACCACCACCACGAGGTGTCGTTCGTTGTTTGGCCTGTTGATCCCAGGTGTGAGATCTGGCTGAATAGTTAGGTGAGAGTGAAAAGCCAAGAAGTGGTTTGTTTGGTACCATTCATTCAGTCTTTGGCTGGGGTGGAGCGGATTCTACTGGAGCCATGGGGAGGCTTGTTGTCAGACTCCAGTGAAAACCACCGGTCACGAACAGCATGCAAGTACTGCTGCTGCTGGGGGCTGGGCTGTGAGACCGACCGCCGGAGACCGACCGGTGTGAGAATTCATAATAATAATAAGGAAGTGGCTGTTTGTAGACCCGTGCCGTGGCCGTGCGTGCGTGCCCTCCCTGGCCTCAGTTGTAAGATTAATTTGCAGCCCTAAAATGGCTTTTTCCCCTTTACAATTTAATATAGCATTTTTCAACTTAATTTCTTAGTGGTTAGATTGGTGTAATTGATGGAGTATCGGGTAACGGTGGAACTGATCCAGGTTCTAACTCAGATAAAGTTGTTTTTTTTAATAATTAATTTTTTTTATCAATAAAATTATCAAACTTTTTTTTATCGAAAAATACGGAACAAATTTCACCGTTTCAAGGGGACATGTAATCTTCTTTTAATAATTATTTTTTTATCGAAAAATATTGCAATGTGAAATTTTTATTTAACATTTCAATTGGTTTCTTCTTTTAATAATCTGGCATTCCACTCAACAAATTTCACCGCTTCGAGGGAACATATGATATTTATTTAACATTTAGTTTCAGCTGGCAAAAGGATGACTGTTTTCTGTAAATAATTACCGTTTTGGCCGGCTCCTACCAAAAATTGAACAAGAAATTTTATCGAAAAAAATAATTAAAAAATCCTGATATCCTGAAAATTTTTTTTAGCCTCATTCATTCATTGATTACAAATTAGCCACATTGGCTCACCAGTGCACACGCACACACGCACACCACACCACACACACACCACCACCACCACCACAATCACATATCTGGCAAACCGCTGACGACAGACAGACAGTACAAGCCGTGCTGTAGCCTGTCTGTGCCCGTGCCCGTCCGTGCCTGTGTCATGAAGGATTTATTTATTGTTAAGGGAGGAGGAAATAAATACCGTGTATTTTAGAATAAAAGGCGAAGTCAACCCACACCAGGCAGGACTGGAGTGAGTGCACGCACGCACGGATGCGACCCAACCCACTCTCAATTCGACTCTTAAAACCCCAGTAAATCTTTGAGTTTTTAAAGTTTGCTTTCTATTGCTGTTTGGGGAGGGGGTTAGGTCGACCTGGTTTGTTTGGTATGGTAGGGAGAGGGAGAGGGTAGTGAACACAAAAAAAGCATCTATATGTCAACAAGTCAACAACGTTCTCATTTTTGGGTTGTTTAAAAAAATGGAACGGAAATTTGATTTTTGTTACCTTTTTTTTTATATTCTGTTTTTGTTCATGCACATAACGAAGAACGAATCAATAAATTCAAATAAACGAACGTAATTGTCATTCCTTTTTCGTTTCTTGGGTTGGGGGTTGAAGTTAGGATTAGGGGTTAAATGCATGTTTTGTTTTTGTACCATAAACAAAAGAAATATATTTCTTGGCAATTTTTTTTTAATGGCTAGATTTGCCAAAAAGCACCTGGCTGGCAACCCTGAGCAGAAGGACAGTAACAAAACATGTTTTAACCCTTTGGATCCTGAAGGGCTGATATATACCGGCCTTGTTGGTGACCTAGGGCAAAAAACGACGCAGGTGATATTTCGGCCCTCTAATAGAACGGAACGGCTCTGAAATGGCTAGTTGGTATTTTGCTAAGTCAGTGTCCAAAGGGTTAAAACTATAAGAAGAGTGCAAAAAGTGAGTGCATATACTTTCTATACTTAAACTTATCCAACAGAGGATAAAGTTAAAATAAATTTTTTTTAAACACACAAAAATTGTAAGAAAAAATGCCAATATACCGCCTAAAAATATGAATTTTTGAAAGAAATATCAATAAATGAACCCGAATAAATGCAGTGAAATGCAATCAATCAATGCACCCAGTGCTGCTGCTCTCTGCACCCCTATCCATTAAAAAAAAAAAAACCCTCATAAACAAATTACAAGTAGGCCAAAAAAAAAGAAAAGAAAAAAGTTTTTACTTACCCAAAATATAAATGTGACCGGTAGGTTCCCCAGAATCGGTCTGGGTCGACCAAAGATGAGGTGCTGTTTTCGGATAGCATTTTAGGAGAGTCGAGCGGGGTTCGAACCCTCATCTCTTTCAAATGAAGCAAATGTTGGTAATAGACTATGACCGAAATGCAGGCAAGACAAAGAAAGAAGAAAATTAATTTTATTGTTGTCGTCGAACAACCATTAAAGAAAGAAGACGACGATGATGATGACGACGACAATGAAGAAGAAGAAGAGGAAGAAGACGACATGGACGTCGTCGCCGTTGTGGTTGTCATTGTGGTCATCATATTTGAAGTGGTGGGCGATGATCGCCGATGTTTCATTTTAATATTATTGTTGCTTTGTAAGAATAAATGGTTTGCATTATTTTGTTGTTGACCATTAGAGTGGTTCGATACTGACCACGACGGCGCCCCCGCTCCATTATTACCACCAAATTGATGGTTATTATTGTTGTTATGCATTTGAAGTGTTGTTGGGTCTCTGTCTTTATCAGCATTGTTCGTAAGACGACGCCGGGTGTCCTTGCCGTTACGGGCCATAATTGTATCTATTAGGAGTTTGTTTGGGTTTTTGTTAATTATTTAAAATTTCAACTCGAGTGTATTTTTATGCATTAATTTTCCTGGTTGTTAAATTAAATAATATCACTTTTTATTGGTTTTGAATCGATGAAAATAATAGTTTTTTTGTATTTTTTATAAATATCTAAGACCTGTTTTTATCTTTTTTTAATCAATTAATTTAACAACAACAACAAAAAATCAGCTCTACCCCAAAATCTTTTTTATAATTTTAATTAAATTGAACAAAAAAATTAAATTATTCTGTCACCAAAGAAAAAAAAAGATAAATTTATGAAAATTTTTTATCAAATATTTTTTTTAAGAAAAAAAAATTAATATCACTTTTCTGTTGTTTTTTATGGATTTTAGATGAAAAGTTTGGTTAAAAAAATAATAAAGAAGAAGGAATGTATGTTTGTTTTTTTTTTTTCTATCTCTCGTGCATTAAAAACTGATTATTTAAATAAAAAAAATCTCTAAAAGAGAAAAGATGTAAACTGCTTTTCATTTCAATTCTTGTTAATAAAACGAAGAAGTTTTGTGATAAAAAACAAGACAGAAACGTAAACGATGGTGATCGTCGTCAAATAAATTCACTTTTCGACGGTCTTCTTCACTTTCGTTTGGGAAGAACAACAATAACATATCGATGATATTTTTGTATGGGTAGACAAGACAGACAGACAGAGATCTCTTCGGCGAAATGTGTGGCTGGATTTGGACGGCTTTTGGGGTTGAAAAATCTGTAAATAAACCCCGGATTGCGAGCCCCCCAAAATTATTGCTGTCAATTTTTATACGCCGATGTGGCAGAAGCAGAGGCAGCCGTCTTTACCATCGTGGTTGTAGTGGTGGGCAAAAAAGCAGCAGCAGCAGCCGTGGCGACCACCACGACAACGAAGGGAGATAATTTGACATTCAAGACCCATCATCATCAAGATGAGTGCTTTGCTTTGTTTATTTGTTTGTTTATGTTTTACGGCATATCAACCATTTTTTCAGATCATTTTAATACCAATAACAACCATTTTTGGTAAACGCTATTTTTTGTCCACACTTATTTTTTTGAATGACTCAATATGCGCTATTTGACCCATAGATGAAGGTAATGTAGGGATTATTCCACCTTTCCCAAGGGTATTAGCCTAAATATAAGCGCAGATTTATTCACTGTTATAGGATTGTTATATGTCACGAAAATACGCTACGAATACAACTAATCCAAGGAAATTTGGAATTCACAAACGGTAACCCAATCCCAGGTTTATATCCCAGTTAAAGGATTCACTATTTAATCCATAACTGGAGGGGAATGGGGATCTATACCTTTCCCAAGGTTAATAGTCAAGATGTGAACATGACAATAGTCAAGATGTGAACAACTTGCATATTGCACTTATAGAGTATGAACACCTAACCAATGTCCCAAGTGGGTTCCCTCATAAAGGTTGATATGCCATTAAACAAAAACCAAACCAGTAGATTAGCAGAAAATAAAAAGGTTGATACGCCATTAAAAAAAATAAACCAGTTGATTAGCATAGAATAAAAAGGTTGATATGCCGTTAAACAAAAAAGTGCAAAACAAAAACAAATAAAACTTATTCTAAAAGTACTAATCAGATTATTTTCCTCGTCTATAATATTCTCTCTCACATGAAAAATAAAATCAAACTTACTCTCAAGTGAATTCTGACTAATACTTTGAATCATGACCCAAATAAATGCTTAATCTTTCATGACTAACTTATAAATAAATATTCAATTTATGCTGTGGCTTGTTGTACAATACATCTATTTTAAAAGCTACTGCTAAAACAAAGAGGAAGAAAAGTCTGTAATTTGTAAATCTATTTTTCTGACTGTTGTCTTCATCCTTATCATTGTTACATTCACAATGTTTCGTCCAATGACTAATCTTCAGGTGATCAAACTTGATAACCTTCTAGTTATAATCAGGAGTATTCATGGAATTTTGAATTTAACCCTTTATTTGAACCACTCCTCTTGTTCTGTTAACCAACAAGAAGATTCCTGAGTTTGATCACTTTAAGAAATCCGAAGTGTTCATCAGCCAAAACGTAGTTAATGCAATAGGTATAAGATGGGGACAACAGTCTGAATAAATTGATTTACAAATTATCTAGCCTCATCTAAAGGATTGTGATGGTATCCATCACAATGATAAAAATACAAACAACAGTCTGAAAAATTGATGTACAAATTATCAAGCCTCATCCTAAGGATTATGAAGGTAAGAATGATAAAAATGAGAACAACAGTCTGAAAAATAGATGTACCAATTATCAAACCTCATCCCAAAGATTCCAAAAATCCAGAAGAAAAGTTTCTTTTATTTATTGTCATCTATTTTCAATTTTGGTTGTTTGGTCACTTGATTTTTTTATAATAAATCCTTTAAAAAAATTGCTCAAATAATAAAAGGATTAGTTGCAAACATTTAAAAATCTAACTGTTGATATCTGAAACATAGCATAAAACCTTTTTGATATTAACATGAATTAATATTAACATTAAAAAATCATAGAAATGTTTCCTTTATTTATAATAGTTTAAAGCAAGAGTTCTTTATGGGCCCCTTTTCCCTTCTTTTTTTCTTGATGGACTCCTTTTGCCCCATAACTATTGGTCATAAAACAATATTTTATTTTTTGCTAATATAAATTTTTAGGTTTTAATAAACAAAGAAATAGTATATAATTAAACTTTATTTTTTTGATGAAAACTAATTTAATGCAAATAAACTATTCTATAACAATAAAAATTAGTAGTAATAATAATAATGAAAATGATTAATAATTATAATCAAAATTTAGTGGTCTGAATTATTTTTTCAAAATAACTATTGTGGTTTCATTTTCTGACGAGTTAACAAAATATAAGGTCTCATATAACCACGACGATCTGATTTTTATATCATAATAGATTTAATTTTTTTATGTCAATATGAACTTTGTTTCCATTTAAAATTTTACAAGGATTCCTTTTTTTCTGTTTTCTTCCAGGTCTTTCATTAATTTAATGATTTCCTTCATGGTAGAAGAAGCTGCTTGGGAGAGCGGCAATTATTTTTTACCAAGTTGAATATAAAAATAAGCTAACATTCATCATGCTAGAATTATGGCCTAAAAGGAAGTCTGTCTCTTTTTTTCTTGTTCCTATTTACTTTAATCCTCATATTTCTAATTTCTCTTTGGCCAAGTGACAAGACAGGAATGTTCAAAAGAATTTCCTGGCTTTTTGTTAAGTTTTTACATCAATAAAATTCCTTTTTTTTTTCAATTGTGAGGAATGTATTTTTGAAGTCTTTGGTTAAAAATACCAGAAATTATTTAATCATTTATTTAATCAAAAGAAATACAATTTATTATTATATTTAATCATTTAGCACACCCATATATAATTAGATCTGACCACATCTCAATTACATGGCCAGGCATTGGAGACATGCATGCATTGCAGGGTCTGAAGACAACAAGCATCAACCAGGATTTGGTCAAAGTTACAAATCCAGTTGATGACATAAAGGTATAACATTTTCTCGTTGGCTATGCTTTCCATGTCACACAAATTTTTGCTTGAGACAGCTGAAAGTAAATGCAATGGTTTTGACTGGGATTTGAACCCATGTAATAAGATTCCAGAGTCCAAGCTTTTACCATTGCTCCACCCTCGCTGCCCAAGTAGATAAGAGGAGATGGCTGATTATGATGATGCTTGCTGATGATTTTATGAATTCCTCTTTGGTATGCATGAAGCTATAATTGAAGAGACTTCTGCTGGTTTTGGTGTAAGCCCATGCTGGGCAATCGAAAGGTGGACTAAATAATTTTTGTCAATTTCTGGAAAGTATAGATTTTTGGGTAGGTTCCAAATTGCTTCACAGGGAAATATATTTGTTGTAAGAAATGCCAAAAACGTATCTTTTACATTTTCCAGCCAATTAGAGGACTAGAAAAATAGTTATAAAGATGCATTTCTGGGAACTGCTTTTATACATATTTTATCTAAAAGTGTTAATTGGACTATTTTCCTCATCCATATTATTTTCTTCCTCACTTTGAGATGAGGTATGATTAATTCTAAAAGTATTATTAGGACTATTTTCCTCATTCATATTTTGTTCTTTCTCACAATGTTTCAACCGAATCACCCTTCAAGAACAAATTATTGATGAGGAAAATAGCACGATTAATGCTTTTAGAATTCATTATACCTTATCTCAAAGTGAGAAAGAAAATAATATGAATGAGGAAAATAGTTTGATTTATACTTTTAAAATTCATTATACTCCATCTGAAGGATTTCAAAAAATAAGATTTTATCTACTTTTTATTTCCGTTGAAATACAGGGTTCATTCAATAAATAAGGTGAACTTTTCAGTATAAGGACTTCTAATACGAAGAGAAGAAGCTTAATTTTTTTGTTTTACTCGTTCTTTTTCACATGGATTTAATTTCTTTTGCAGATTAAAAAAAAAGAACTTTCAGAGTTTTCGTGATTAATAAACATGTTTGATAACAGGAACAGACTGAGAGTGTTATGGGCTCTCAGGTAGAAAATACAATGAGTCCTCCTCTCTCTTTCTACAGGTAAATGCCACTTATAGAGGCTGTGTAGAAGGTGATCTGTGCATATTAGCTTAACTATGTTCATTTATCATCTACGGCCATTAGACATGCATTATGATGTGCAGGTTGTGGAGTGACTCGAATAAGAATGCATGTGTTAGAGTGCACAACAAGGACATGGTCCAATTGACCAATGGCTCAGTCCTCCCCCGGTCAATCAAGAAGCATGCTTCAGGATTGAACAACAGCGGTCAGTTATCAAGTTTTTTGTTGCTGAAGTGCAAATCAGTTTAAATTCATTTATAAATGTTTTTTTTTTATTTCAACAAATAAATAATTTTCTACATTTTGATTTTAGGCAAAATATATTTCCTGTGAACAACCAACAATAATGGCTAAATTTGATTGTTAAATATTTAAACACAATTCTAGATTTTAAAAAAAAAATGGCAAAAAAAAAAAAAGAAAGCAAAAGGAACAATGACAGTTTGTATTTTACGTCTTATCAACCTTTATAGATAGCAATCGATTCTGATAAACGTTCTGTCCACACGTAATTTTTTTTTTTTTTAAATAACAGTATGCTCTATTTAATCCATAGCTGGAGGGAAAGTGGGGAGATTCATACCTTTCCGAAGGGTAAACAGTGGTAGACAATACTCTTACTCCGGGGAAGTTGAATTAGCCCACCCAGTGGATAGGCAGTCAGACTTCGGAATCGTAAGTAGTACAAGTGCGCGAGTTCGAATCCCAGTCTTTCCATTTTTGCATTCATTGTGACTAGCCTTTGGGAAAGGTAATTCTCTCCAGCTATGAGCCAATTAGTGCATGCAGTCAGTGCATTATACAAAAAAAAACTAAGTGTGGCCAAAAACTAACGTTTACCAAAAATGACTGTTATCAGCAATAAAATGACCTGAAAAAGGTTGGTGTGTACGCTGTAAAACAGTACTCCTACTCCTTTGTCCTTTACTACTCCTCCTTTGATTTGATAAGGATGGGGGGCGGAGGAAATGGAGGAGGGGAGGGGGAGAATAGAGGGGGAGGAGGGGGAGAATAGAGGGGGAGGAGGGGGGGCAACAGAACAAACAAGCAATAAAGCGGAAGTTCATAGTCACGTGGTTCCGCCATAGATGTCAACAAACAACGAACGCATTTTGGCAAAACGTGTTTTTTTTTTAATCTTTTCTTTAAGTTAGAATTAATGGATCCACAAAGGCCAGTAATAGTTACACTTCTATTTTATTTTCTAATCGAATCAACAAGAATGATTGTTGCTGCCAACAGCAATTCCAATCATTTCTATTTGCTTGTGGATTCGAACACAGAAATTAAAAAAACAAACATCATGCAACATTTTTGGCGAAGTACTGGATTTTGGTAAATAAATAATCCAATAATTTATTTTAATAAAAAGTATTTTAAGTTGTTTTTTTATTGAACAATATTGTTTGAGTATATTGCCAGTAATTTTCCTGCAAGAGCTCTCTCGGGTCGAAACTGGTCGCAAAATTTTGCAATATTTTAATCGAATTGCCAATATAATCCTACTTAGTCATCGTCATATCGTGCCAAGTGATTTTCTCAAATTTCAACACGATGCGCCGGTGCGGTGCATAGTCGCAATCTTTCTGCTAACCACGTTTTGAATTTATTTGAATATATATATGAAAATAGAATAAAATTTGTAGCCACCCACTCCAAAAAACTTTACCCGTTTAAAACTAAAACTTTTTATCCACCTTTTTAGACAAGAATTAAAACGAGGCTGTCTGTTGTCCGCAAATTAAATATTTGTGCCTATTTGAAAATGCTATTCGCAACCGGCAATACTTTTCCGTGCTTGGATAGAAATAAATATTTTAAATGTCAGTTGATATTCGAAGCCGTGTAACGACGAATATACATTTCGAACAGGCAATTGAAAGTGTTGAAAACAGTGGTGTTGGTGTCCGGTGAAAGTAGTCACCAACGCCAACTTCTCCAACTTAACACTCCCCTTTCAAATGTTGATTTTTAGTGGTTATATTCGGGTCTGCTATTATTTCAGTCAGGGTTAGGGTTAAGATTTCTGTTAGTCAAAAAATGGCGACAACCATTGAAACCATTAAAAAAATTGGGTATTAAGAGTCTTAATACCATGAAAACTATTTATCTGCAACAATTTTAATCCTTTGGACCCTAAAGGGCCGATATAGTGCAAAATACGACAATTCAGGGTCCAAAGGGTTAAATGGCATTCGTTCAAAACAGACCCGAATACTCCTTAAAAGCAACATTTGAAAGGTGAGTTTTGGTGAACAAAGTGTTACCCTTTTGCACTAAACCAATATATGAGGAAAGTTCTGGGACATTTTTGGGGTCCACCCGTACCGGGTTATTGTAACGTATTGTAAAAGAATTTAAAAATTAAGTTGAAACAATATTAGGAAACAATAATGAAATATTTTTCATTAACCCTTTGAACTCCGACTTAGCAAAATTACCAACTA
This sequence comes from Xipholeptos notoides, assembly GCA_036873565.1. Lineage (NCBI taxonomy): Eukaryota > Metazoa > Mollusca > Cephalopoda > Idiosepiidae > Xipholeptos > Xipholeptos notoides. The sequence goes on from JAYKTE010871280.1 coordinate 11,341, forward strand.
GCCAAACATCCATCCTATTAGAGGGTCAAAATATAGGCTGTGTCGTCTTTTGCCCTAGGTTTTGAAGGTAGATATATGAGCCATACAAGGTTGAAAGGGTTAATTGATTTTTATGAAATAAAGAAACAAATAAAGATTCTCAGAAATGATATTGTTCTTGGATACATACAAGGAAATATCAAATTCACGGCTGATGTTGTGAATAATGTTAACAAGAATACTTTTTGCACCTCACACTATGTTATTAATGAAAGTATAATTTTGAATTTAAATAACGATGAACTTTATTTGGTAACCATTTTGAGTCTTAATGGTTACTTAATGATTCTATAGATAAAGTTTGTCTATTATATTCAAAATAAAAAATATTGAATTAAACATAAATTTGGATTCTATTTTCATTGTATAAGTTTTGGTGATTATAAAAAACATTTGACTGTTTGTCCCTGATATTCTTCATAAATAAAAAGGTTATAATTTTTTTTTTTTAATTTTGATGATTTAAATTCTATTTGCAGTCCTTCCAAACCTCATTCTGAAAGCTTTAAGTATGACAATGGTCCAGACATGGCACAAAATCTTGCATTTATTGGTGCCATACCTTTTACAGGAATACAACAAGTGCGCATTCATTGGTTGTTAGATCTTGTGCAAATTGTGGAATGGTGAGGTCTATTTTTTTAAAAAGGTTTTTCAAATTTCATAGTAATAGCCGAAATTTTGTGCATCGCCTGGGATTTTTTTTTTTTTTTTTTGGACGGGGAAGAATAGTTATTATTTTTAGATAAATTCTTGCAGATTATATCATTATTTACCAAATATGGTTCGCAAACTTTTCCTTCATCCTAGTATATGACAAATGCAGTGATATTAGCAACTGTTTTTGCCACCCAGGTCGGTTGTAAGATTTTCTCCCTCCCCCCTTGCTAACCGTGAAAAATCCATTAATCTTCAAAATAACAAAAAGCCCTCAAAATATTTATTTTCATGAAACTACAAGCAATGATCTAATTTTAGACTGCTGCCATTAGTGCCAGACTTTCATCTTATTACAATAGTTGTATACAGTCATCGTCAATGAAAACCAAAGATTTTTCCAAATGAAAAACGTATAATTCAAATTATTAAAAAATTGTTAAATTAAATTAACTGGTTCTTTTTTATTTTCATTTTTTCACCCCCTCAAAATGCCGCCCCTCCTGTATGTGTTGGCAGACCACAACTCCCGCCCACCCTTTGCAATGTCATTGGATAAATGTCACTTTGTCCATTGCTAGCATCCCTGAAATTTGGATGCCCTCTCTCATCTTTCTAAACATACCAGTTTGAAAATTTCATAACTTGACAGGTGAACTCCTCAAGTGAAAATTTGAGGTCTTAAAAAAATATTATTTTATACATTTATCATTACATTTAGACGAGTTACTGTATCAAATTAATAAGCCTCATCTGCTCAAGACAGTTGAAAGTGAATGTAATGGGTTTGACTGGGATTTGAAATTGTGTTATATGATCCAAGTGTTCAAGCTTTTACTACTGTTCCACCTTCACTGCCCAATATATATATCGTATCACACTCTGAAGATTAAAGGCTAAAATGTGTAGCCCGTATCAGGACTCAAATCGCAGGTCATCAGATTGCTTTCATTATTCTTATCATTCAACTTCAAAATGGATTAATCAACTTCAAATTGCTACAAAATCTTCTCATTTTGAAGTTGTTTTCTAATTTGAAGTTGATTAATCCATTTTGAAGTTGATGGTCCCATTTTGAAGCTGATTAATTCTCTAACTTAAAAATAAGTCCATTTTTAAGTTGATTAATATCATTTTGAAGTTAAAATGGTATAGAAATTCTTGTGACTGGACGACAGTTTTTACTTATTTAAATCTCATTTTTTATCCTTAGGAAATCGAAACCAAGTTATAATTTTATGAGGCTTGATCAACTTGTGGATCAGCTTTATGCAAATGAACTGTTTCCTGGTTTTGAACTCATGGGAACCTTAAATCATCACTTTAATGACTTTAATAACAAAACTCAAATATATCTTTGGAAAGACCTTATAAAAACTGTTGCAGAAAAATATATCAGTAAGTATTAAATTTAAGATATTAAGTTTTATGAATAATTGCTGTATATTGTTATTGGTTTTTTTTTTTTTTAATGTTTTACAAATTTAATAAAACAAAATACAATCAAAGATAGAATTTGGGATTTTACTTGGTTCTTTATTGTTATAAGAAGTAGGAATTCCTAGAATTTGCTAGATCTGAAATATGGTGACACAGCCTTTTTGGATTGTCTGCATTTGTGTGATCAGTCTTGTATATTATTATTATTATTATTATTATCATATGGGATCTCACATCAATCACCAATCCCCCTCCAACCAGTGGTTTTTACTTGAGTCAGAGTGAAAAATCTCCCCTGAGCTCCAGCAGGCTCTGCACCATTCCAGTCAAAGACATCTTCAGTTTTCAACCCTCTGTATCTACTTTGCACACCTGCCATTAACACAGTCTTGTCACTCTACCAACCCCTGGTGGGGATCCCCGAAGGCAGAGTGACAATAAGTCTCCTTTAGTCCTTCAGTATATCTGGATACCTTGCATTCCGTGAATGCAAGCCCTCCTCCTCCTCATTCAGTTTAGTGTTGGGACGATTCCTTGGAATCGAAATCATTAATCGTGTATTTTTTGGGGAATCGAAATCGCATCGTTGAATAAATACCTTAGAATTACAATTCTCTTGAATTTCTAAGTTAATCGTTAATCGGAATCGTTAATCAATATTTTCTTGGAATTGGTATCAGAATCGGACAAAACTTAGGAATCGTCCCAACACTAATATATATATATCTATGATTATATAAATTATTGTCTGAAATGTTGTGAATATATAACAATAAAGATAAAGGATAAATTCTGAATGATTAATATAATGTTTTGTTAAAAGACTTATAAAGCCCATGTTAGAAATATCTGGATTCATTAATGAATGGTAAAATATAGAAAATGATTTTAACGTATAAAATTTTTAACTGTATATCCTATACATGTTTATATTGTTCTGTTTACCGTGTATACAAATATATATGTATTGCTTTTATTTTGTATATGTATTATATTTTAAAAGAGAAATATGGACTTGATTATGTTCAACAGTGGAATTTTGAAACTTGGAATGAACCAGATTGCCATGATTTTGATGCCATTAATATGACTGTAGAAGGTAAATAGAAAAAATATGAAATATCAAACTTGATTTCTAAAAGTACTAATCGGACTATTTTTCTCATCTATAATATTCTCTCTCTCATGATTATAGTCATTAGTGCTTTTAGAATTCATCCTACCTCATCTCAAGCATTTCAAAAAATAATCAAACTTTGTTTTTTTCTCTTCTGAATTGTTTCCATATTCATTCTTTAATGTTTTAATTCAAGGGTCAGGTAACTTTTTGGGATGTTGTGACCCCATTATAATTTGTAGTAAAATGAATTTACCCCCACACATGGAGTTATTCTGGTTGACAAACCAATTCACTCATAAAATCATGGATAATAAATAAACAAAAAATGTAAATCGGAAAAATGTTTAATTGTTCATTTCATCTATCATAGAAAGTAAAAGTCTGTCTTTTTGGCATGGAAATAGCACACAAGAAAAGAAACATAGGAATCACATTTATAAAGAGAAATAAAACTCTTTTTTAGCAGTCTCACTGAGGGTTCAAAACAGTTTCAATACTGATTCAACACTGATGAAGCAGTTTCAACAGATATTTCTCAGTTTTCTATAGTTTTAAAGATGCATTCTTTTCTCCAAATTTCCCTCACTTAGCACATCCACATCCGTAACACATTCATTCATTACCTCCCACTCCCAAATTTCTAATTTACCCCAGTTGGTGTCATTTACCCCTGTTCCCTGCCATTCTTCTATCAACTTGATTACAAGTTTCGTTAAAGAGAACTTTAATCCTCTTTTTTAGAATGTACTTTTTCATTTTTTTCTTGTTTTCGAACAAGGGCCTTTGTCTTAGGGTCTGATATTCTGATGTAGTCTCCTAGCTTTCCAAACGTTTGCGGTTCTCCTCGAGGACCATCTTCAGGGATTGACATTAAAAAAGGTTTGGAAAGCTGGGGGAGCAGATAAGTATGCTAGACCAGAATTAAAGTTCTCAAAACCTGTATAACAAATGAAATCCTGCTTAAATAAATCCAACTTGATTAAAGGATATAAACAAAACATGTGTAGTAGTGTCACAAAAGGGACACAGGAAGACCAAAAAATATGGGTTGTTGTCAATGTAAAGACTGATATGCTGTTAAACAAAGCAATCCATATTTTCATTGTCTTGTATGAAAAATATTTTTGGTTTAAAATGAATTCTGCTTTTGTTTTCTTTTTGTTTTAAAAGGCACAAATTTTCCGAGCAAATCGAACAGTCCGTGGAACAAACATGGCAACATTAAGAGACCCATGAACGCTTTCATGTTATTTGGCCGTGCATATCGACCCATCATGGTGCAGATGTTTCCAGGGGCCCCCAACTCTCAGATCAGTGTCTATCTGGGGAATATATGGAGGAGCATGACATGGGAGCAGCAGAAACCGTTTTTTGAAGAGGCAAAACGAATACGCTACAGACACCAAAATGATTATCCAGGTACACACACACACTCACACACACAGACAGACACGCACACACACACACACACGCACAGATAGACACACATACACTCACACAGATTTACACGGAGACACACACACACAGATGCACTCTCTCACACACAGACATAAACACACACACACTTATGTGCACACTTACACACACACAAAGGAAGTCCACTTGGTACAGAGTGTAGGCAGTCGGACTCCAGAATCGTAATACATGATTTGAATCCCAGTCGTTTCATTTGAATTCACAATTGGACTAATACCTTTGGGAAAGCTATGAATTCCCACTCAGCTAAGTTAAAGGCAACACTGATTACAAAAAATCTGCAAATCTAATAAGCACGTAAAACTGGCCTTGTGCCTAACTTGGTTTGATGCTCAACCAAGTTTATATCACATGTGTATATATATATATATATATATATGTGTGTGTGTGTGTGTGTGTGTGTGTGTATTAATACATACACAAACAGATATTTGCATGTATTTTTCATTTTATCGGAATCTAATTTCCATTTTTTTAGATATATATATATTATATTTACTTGGTCAAGCAAAAAGCCAAGTGAGGCACAAGACCATTTGTATGTGCTCATTATAACCCTGTGCTTTTGTAATCAGTGTTACCCTTCACCTAGATGAATTACTCTCCGGAGTTAACAAGCCTCATTTGCTAGAGACAGCTGAAAGTCAATTTAGTGGTTTTGACTGGGATTTGAACTCGTATAAGATGATTTACCACTGCTCCAATTTCGCTGCTAAATATATATATATATGATTTTAGAAAAGATAGCTACTTAGTTTCTGAAGAAGAGTCCAGGTGGACCTGAAATATAAAAAATAATGATATTTTCAATACTTTCTTCAAAAATATTATATTTCATCTTCTTTTTATCTCTCTCCTCTCTC
>JAYKTE010872391.1:0-16917 GCA_036873565.1 Xipholeptos notoides
ATTTAGGATTTATCTCACCTTAATACAATCCTTTGATGGTGTAATTTTCAGCTTTTTATAACTTAGAATACTGAAATATTGATATTTTTGTAATCTGCAATAAAGCAATGGACACAGTTTAGTAATAAATACTTATTGCTGTAGCAATTCTTTTGCTATTTGCTGTTGATTGCTAAGATTAGCCATTTTTGGCATCCATTAGTTTCAGAAAACCATAGAGTTTATACTCTGGGTGATTTTCTAGGGAACGGGTGTATAAGTATGGAGAGCAAACAGTAGGTACCCCTTCCACACTCAATTTTGCTTGGGTGGTCCGTTAGGAAGAGTCGCAGAGTCTCAGTATATAGCAATTGCTGTATTCAGCATCAGACTGCCTTAGGGACCTTGAACGCATAAAATGCTGGTTTTTAATCAAAATTTTACCTTCTAGATGTAATGCTAACCAAAGCTAACAAGCTTCACCTGTTCAGATTTTGGAATCATGTAGTCTTACCGTACATGTTCCATAAATGGTAAACTTAAAATGTTTTTGGGACACATTGATTACATTAAACTTACTTTCAGGTAGAATTTTGTGCGACTGAATGATGCCTCAAAACTTAGGGTTGTACTTTTCTTTTCTTCCATTTCTTTAGTTCTTGTTCCATTGACGTAGAAGTTCTACGGATAGAATACATACTGGCAACCACTTTTGTTTCTTCTAAGCTAATAGTAAGTCCAAAGGCAGTGCCTTCTTTAGAAAAAATAATAATTTTCTATAAATCTTTTTGTTTATGTTTTTTGAGGAATTATGTTTCAGTGGTTTTGCTCATGTTCTGAATATAGGCTATTACTTTTGAGCCATTGAAGTTCAATGTATGCTTTGTTGAAATATAATGCTATTATAAAACAGAATTACATATGTTTCTGTTCTTTAAGTCGTATCATTAAAATCTGGATATTTGTCCTACGCTGCAATCTTGGAAATATATTTTATATTCTATATGACCGCATCTGAAAAAGAATTTTGATTTTTGAAACAGTTTTAAAAAATACTTTATCAGTCTGTAATTTATGAATAAGTTTTTTTTTCAATAAGTGTATGTTTGTTGGTTTTGAAGAATTGTTATATGTTTATTTATAGGATTATTATATGAGCTTGGTTTGTTTTCTGAATTTTAATGATTTGGGACAATAAAAATGATTCAGGATATTGTAGTCTAGAGAAATTATTTTTTTCATTGTTTAGAAAATGAAATTCTTAATATTCTGAGAGAAAAAACACTACCAAAAAATTTTTATTATATTTTCTTAGTCCTTTTTTATGGTAGTTTTGTAATACATTTTCCATTTTAATTTGTTGTTATTATTTATCAATAAAATCTAAATGAGTCATTTTTTAATTCAGAAGTAAAATTTATGCTTGGTTCATTCTGGTTTAGCTTTTTGTAAAATAAAAACATTTCTGCCCTGAAAATGGTTGCCCAAAGCGAGTGTGTGGCTGTTGCGCAACCATAACCACCTAAAACAACTTAGACAGTGAATGGAACTGTCACTTTATCCCCCACTTTTATTCATCTGATTGGGCCTTGCAAGCCATATAAAATATAGGCATCCATGAAATGAAGGATAGAGAGATAGACCCGATACTCACACACAAGTGTGTGCTGGTGAGTGACAATTTTAATATTAATTACATATTTTTCCTTCATTTTCAGTTTTTAAACATATTCATTAATCTCTCAAATTTTTCACATTTTAAATTTCTTTGTTTAGTTGTTTATCTACCTTTATCATCATTTAATGAAAGGACTATTCTCATTTTGTATATAAAGTTTTTTGATTAAGAGTAGTTATAATTGAGGGAGATATTCAAATCTGAACTGAATTTTTCACTCTAAATAGAAGTGTTATGATTTCAAAGTTTCAGGTTTTAATGATTAGATATCAACTTGTTTTTCAATTTACAATCAATTATTATAATAATGATCAATTATTAGAATAATACTTTGTTAATGAATGAAAATTTGAAAAAATAGAAAATTAGCTGTTTTAATTTTATAGATTTTAATGTTTGTAAAATGTGTTTTTTAAAAAAGTTTGGTGAAATATTACTGTGTTTTTTTAATGGTTTTAAAAAGAATTATATAATACATCTTAATGAGTTGTGAAGTGGGAATTATTATTATTATTATGATCTTATAACAATTATGGAATGAGGAAGCATTCATTCAACAAACATTTATTATATTTTCTTTTTTGTCTGTCTGCATGTTCATCATTGCAAAAATCATATTTGAAGATTAAGACAAAGTTTCAGAAACAAAGCATCCATTCCAATGTGTTTATTTATTTATTTATAAATGTCACAGAAAAAAAATCATTTCGGGAGATTCAAAGAATCACAATCACAAAGTTTGGTTCTTAACCAACAATTCTAAGATTTCCATCTTTAGAAAAAAGAAAAAAATTATATTTTATTTTTAATTACAAAGTTTTAATTTCTATATACAATCATCAAACTGGAATTCATAGAACATGTATTGAAAATGGTTACAGATGACAAAGTATATTAAAAAAGGACTTTATATGATTTTAACATTTTGGATGTTAAATAAGATATTGTTCTTAATGAAAGAAAACAATTTAATCTATTGCATTAATGTCATTCTTTTCTCAATTTCTTAATGATATCATTTACTTTAATTGCAACCCTATTTTATAATGAATCAATAATTATAACCTGAGAAATAATTAATTAGTCTTTTAAATTCTTTTATTTAACAGATCTGATATGATTTAGGAATCTCACTTACTGAAATGAAAATGTTTACTGAAAGAAAATCCATGAATATAAAACAAAAACCAGGTTTTTCTTTTTAAACTGTTAGGATTCTGGTCTATATACTTATATACATATTTTTAAAAAGATATATGTACACTTAAATGTGCAATGGGTATACATGTGTGTATACATGTGCATGTCTTGTATAAATATGTATATAAAAATATATATACAAGTTTTGTTGAACAGAATGGATTTTCCTCTTTTATTTAAATTGATAAAATAAATTAATAGAAATTAGAAGAGTGGAGTATTTTTAAATTCTAATTAAAATGGAGGTATTGCCAGGTATTTTAAAAGTAAATTTACTGCCAGATAAATAAGAAAACAACTGCTGGCTTTGGCATCTATTTATTAAAGGCAGCAGCAATATTTGAATTCTTAATTCTCTTGTTTATTATGAACCCTTAAAGTTTTTTCAGCTTGATTTGGAAACTTGTGAAAACTGAAAGTTGTTTAAACTTGCTTGAGATCAAGTAAGTTTAGAATAAAACTTTTAAAATTTCTCATTCATTTCATCTTTGGAAGAAAGTTTTGTGGATTTTCACTGATTTATTAATAAAATTTATTCATCAAAAAATGAGCCAAGTTAAAATGAATAAAAGAAAATGGCTTGAGTTAATTTGATTTTTTTGTTTCAAATTGGAATTTGTCTCATTTACAAAGTTTCTTTTATTCTTTCTGCATAAAATATTGAAGGGAGGATGCTCATGAATACAACTTGAATGGCACATCACTATATAGATAAGTTTTCTTCAAATATGCTTGTTGGGAGTGGGACTCATTAGCCACAGAGCCTGCTATTTTGGATTTTAAACAAAAAGACAAAAGGTAAGTGGGCACACAATGAATTGAGCACCAGGGAGTCTTGCGTGTATAAGTTGTTCTACTTCTGTAAAGAAGTGGCAGTCACCATATATATATATCAATTGGATTTGATAGTTTGATCCATAACCCAACTATGAAGAGTTGTATGGTTTCTTTTATTTCTTCTGCATAAAAAGAGGGAGGATACTTATGAATGCAACCTCAATGGCACATCATCATATAGACATTTTTTCTTCATACATACATAAATGGCTTTTAAATTTAATCTTGTTATCAAATCTGAAGAAAAAAAAGTTGTATTGATTAAAACAAAAATGAAAGAAAAGTTACTGTCAATGTATTTTTAGTTCCAGGGGCTGAAATGATAAAGATATTTAATGTTGGTATTCTTTCATTTATCTTATTCTTTATTTAATTTGATTTTTTTTAAATGTTAAAAACAGAAAATTTATTTCTCAAGCAAAATAATATTAATATTATTTCATAAACATTCTGAAAAATAAAGTATTTGATTGGATTTTGCTATGTAATACAGTATGAACTGCATAAATTATAAAAATAAAATAGTAAAAAAAAAATGTTTGGATATTAAAGTTTGGTATCTAAAGAAATAACAAAAACAAAAAAAAAAGACAAAAGATGAAATTATTTCATTACAAAAAAGTTCTCACTGAAAAACATTTGAATGAAAAAAAAATTCTTTCAAAAAGAAAAAAAAAAAGAGGAAAGAAATTTTTTTTATTAAAAAAACAAAACAATTCTGAGTTAAAAGAAAAGATGAAAAGAAATTAAATTTAATAAAGGATTCTTTTCTAAATTTCTTTTTTCTATAATAAGCTGATGTCAATAGAAACCATTTTTTCAAAGTTTAATCATAATATATTTCTATCCATTTCATTAAAAAAAATGATATGGATCCACATTTGAAAGAAAATAAATCAATGAATAAATATTTACATTATTTAATCATGGAAATAAAGCATTTGTGAGAGTTGGTAAGTAGATTTATTGGAAATGAAATTCTTAATGGAGAAAAAGCTTTGCTTTTCAAGGTCTGTCTGAAAAGGGTTCTTGTACATAACTTTTTAGAAATTTTATTTTGGACATTCTGCATTTTGTGTTTCTTTTTACAAACTCAATAAAATAATTTTAAAGATGCTGCCAACAACAAACAAAGAAAAAAGATGCCATAAAAAAATATCTGCACACCAATTATTTATATATAAACACAATTTCTCAGTGAAAATAAAAAGAAAAGTGAATTTAATGAAATGAAAAATTGTTTCTTCAACAACAAAAAAAGTCGAAATGTTTATCAACGTTGAAAATTTGTTTAAACATAAAAAATTTGACTTATCTATTTGTTAAATATCAATTCAACAAGATTTAGTATTAAATAACCAAAAAAATTGACATGCCATTAAACAAAGAAATGATATAATAATTCTCAGGGATTAATAAAACAGGCCAAAACAAAAGAAAAATAATTAAAAAGTTTTCTGTAAATGTTGGTATTTTTTCTATTTATGAGAGAATTACAGAAAATGGCAAAGAACTTTGCATGTAGGAGATTGCAACCTTATGCTGACTCATCGATTTGAGGTTGGAGCAAAACAATGTGGCTTTTTGGCCAAAACATTTCTATATAGCAGGGCATACCTATCAAGAATTGGTCTTATCAGTCACAGAATTTTTCCAACCAAATAGCAACCACTAAAGATGTTAAAACGGATCAACATTAGCACACAATCTGATCCAAGGAAACTGACATGATACTTATAAGGTGGGGGAGGGTCTGCATGAGTGGAAACGATGTGTGGACTCAATTAATATAGTTATATTGTAGAGATGGTTTTCTTCTGCAAAGAAATATTAGTCACCATATTGGTATCTGTTTATATATTTATTTCCACAGATACAAGGTGATTGCTTCTTCATCTTCTTTGGCTTCATTTCATTTTCTTCCTTCAACTTCTAATCTTGTCCATTTATTTGCGTAGACATGCAAATAACTTCCACCACAGTTTGTGGCGACAGGTGATCCCTGCCTGAAGAGGAGGAACAGGATAACAGTGAAGTGAGTCAAATATATTGCAGATTTGCAGTCAGGAAAAAATGAATGGGAAACTCATACACACATATTATATATATGTGTATATATATATATATATATACATACACATATACACACACAATATAGGCCAGTTTTACATGCTCATTAAACATATATGTATACACACACAAATGGAATTAGTTTTGCATGGAGTCTAGTAAGAAGCAATCTCTTTTAAGGATAGTATATCTTGTTCACAAAATGAAATCTTAAATAAATTATTAATTTCATTATTAATCAAATCATAACTGAATGTGTTTTGTTTAAGTATATTATGCAAAGAAAATATTCATTGTTCCTATAATATCTATTTACATATAGAGTTATATATTTATCCAATTATATTATCTAATTGATAATAGAGGTTTTTGCAAAAAGCTAATACATCTTTTAGTATTGAAAAAAACTCTGAAAATATTTCAATGTAACATGAACATAGAATTCCTATCATGAACATACTAAACCTTTTAGGGATTTTAAATTACATTTGCAGTAACTAACTAATATAGCAAATATGATATTATATTAGTTATAGACAATGCAAGATTAAGGACATAACTAATTAAACAATTAAGATTTGCTTTTGTAATGATAGAGAATAAAATGTAATAATCCCTGTTGTCATACAAGAAGGATTTTCAATAAACAAAAAAAATCCAAAGAAAATAAATTTGTTGAAAAGAAAAATTGACAGAATGATTTAGATGTCCTTTTGAATTTGAACCAATTTCTATATTCTAAATGGAGAATAAAAGACTTCACATTTACCAATTCTTAAGATAATCAATTTTACAGTTAGAGAAAACAATATCATATATTGTACATTTAGGTTTTTTTTCAGAGTGATGTCCTAGTCTAGAGTAAAGAATGATATTTTGTAATAAGTAATTTTTTGGACCAATTGAAAAAATTAGATTTAGTTTCTTTGTTTAGTAGCATATCAAATTCCTAAAAGGATTTGTGCAGGATCTTTTGCTTAAGTAAATATTTGTAAACAAACATTTTTTTGATATTACAAACAAAATATGTAAATACATGATATACACAAGATAATAAAACAAGTGTAAATTTTTAATAAACTTTAATGATTGATTTTCAGAAATAAATTCTTGTTTGTTTAATATTAAACTAAAAAATAAAAAAAAATAAAAATGGGTTTCCTGACTTCATACAGAATATGACCTCACTAAAATTGTTCAATTAAAGTAGGATCATTAGATCTATGTGTATTCCTATTTTTTATCAGTTAAACAGATTAATGATATTTAAATTTAATGAAAGATGTTTTAACTCTTATTTAATAGAAAGTTGTCACATAATAATAAAATTGATAAAATCTATTTTCCTAGCTTTAAATTATTTGAATTTAAAACCAGAAATTTACATTTTGAAGAGGTACATTTTTATCCTATGTATTGCCATCTTCCAACAAAATTGGGTTTGTTACTTAGAATATATAAGAAATAAGCGATAAATGAAATGGATACCAATAAAACTGGTATTGCTAGAAAACTTTTAGAACAAAATTTTCAAAGATACCAGGATTAATCTTTTAGTGTTCAATTTAAAGAAGTTATAACAGATTTTGTAAAGACAAAATATAAAAACTGGATTTAAATACCAAGAAAAAACAAAACAAAACAAACAAAAAACAATTGCTTGTTGGCATCATAGAAATATTGAATTTATGAATACAAAAAATATATCAAAATTGGAATTTCTTGGCTTGGTCTATCTAATAATATCTGGTTTAATTTTTGAAACAAAAGTTTGGAATTTATCATTTTCATGTCTAATTTCAAAATGACTTAAGTTCTGGAAGGGTTGGTATTGTTTCTAGTATTTCTATAATTGAATATTATATTAATTCTAGTTTACCAGAAAATACAAAACCCTAATCTCATGTTATGTCTCAATTATGGAGCAAAACTGGTTTTCTACAGTAAAATCCATTCATTAATCAATCAGTTTGAACATTGGAAGATAAATTACTGTCAACCAAAATGAGGCCCAAGCATAATGACAGCATGAAGAAATACTAGATGAATTTTTGAAAATTAGAAAATAGCAAAAAATGACTAATAATGAAGGAAACAGAAATAAAAAGTTGTGTAATATAAATGACCTAAAGAAAAAATATCACATCAAATAAGTATATTTATTTCAGAAAAGAAAAGAATGCTTTTATTAAAGTCTAATGATTTCATAAAGCCTCCTGTTTGAAAATTCAATTCCAAACATAATTAGGATGGATGGACCAATGGATGGACAGGCATAGCCTAATATAGAGGCTTATAAACAAATTTAAAATCTTTTTTTTTTTTGAAAACAAAATATAAAATAAAACAACGATTTGCACCATCAAGTTTTAATGAAATTTCAAAAAAGCTGTCTTAAAAAATTGACAATTGACAATTAAACCCTAATATGAATTACAATAATCTTAATCTGCCTTTAGCATTCATTTTAGGTTGAAGTAGCAATATAAGTCCTCTTACATTAGTAATCATGTAGAACACATCAATCAGCCCTGAGAAAAGACACAAGTTTTTCAACAGAATTTGTCTCATAAAATTATTTTTACTTCTATGAAATAAGGATAAGTATAAGCATAGAAAGGAAAGCAGTATATTGAACTAGTAAACCAACATATGTAAATTCAATATCTACATTTTCCATATATTGTTCAATAAAAGCCTCTATATCAACTTTGGGACTTCATCACAAAAGAAAACAAATATAACTTTTATATACTTTTTTTTTTTACCCTCCCCACCAAATTATTTATTCTCCTTGACATAATCTATATCCAATGTTAAGTGTTAGGGTTTTTAACATGTTTTCCAACAAACACTATGTTCATTAAAAAAGGGCCATATTTGTTGCTGGTGTACAGAAACAAGAAATGAAAATCTTTAGAAATGAATTGAAATAAGTGTCAGGAAATAGCATGGCAATGATATAAGTTACCTAAATCAAGAAAATGATACCAATATATTTAACTGTAGAGAATATCAAATAAAAATAATTATTCAGTGAGGGAGGAAAGAAAGAGACATCAGCATAATTATCTCTAGAGATAGAGAGACGGCATCAATATATTTTACCTGGGAAGAAATGTGTCAATTTTGATATAATATGGACTTGAAGATGGAGGGTTTTATTGATTGAGACAAAGGCAATGTTTTATATGCATAAATATAAAAAAATGTTGTGGAAAATATTTTCCTGGTGAATCTTAAGAGTGTATCAAAAAGTGAAAAGTATTTGGTAAGAAATGCAAAGACCAAGTGTAAAGAATTTTTATAAAAAAATCATGAAAAGTTGAAATACAAAAATACAAAATTGATTTAAATGTTCAAGCCGTTTTAAAATCTCATCTTAGAAAATAAATATAAAATACCAGAATTAAAAAAAAAGTCAATATATTCAATTTTCTCTATTAGATGAACTACATTAGTCGTGAACCGCACTCTGCCCAATGACAACCATGTGTTTTATTTATTAAGTGATGAGACAAAGATAAAAGAAGAATAAATTTCATCATCACTCTGTTTTCAGTTCAGTTATAAACCTGAAGATCAACATATGCATAGAAGATTCTTCAACGTTAAGACTAGACAAAAGTTGTTTTCTTTAATATTTGTTTCAAAATATGTATCAAATTAGAATACAAAAATCAGATTTGTTATGCTAAGTTATAAATAATTTAAATGAGAATTTTTAAAGAAACAAAACAAAATTTTAGAACACAAAAAAAAAAACAAACTCAAAGCACAAATATTAAATAAAATATTTTCAGAGTCTGCTTTTTTTTTTTTTTTAGAAAAAACAAAACAAAACTATGAAATAAAATCAAGATATACTCTTAGCATTTAAAAAATGAAACAAGATCCCAATTTTGTTATTTTGCAATCACAATGAAATATTGTTTAGAAGGGTTAGACTGAATTCAAGATATAACTCCCTTCCTTAAATATCAAGATTCAATTAAAGATGGTCATACTCATTATCTTCAACTAAAGATGCTAAGATAAAAGCTTGTAGTAATTACATTTTCAGCAGTTACTTTCTTCATTACTCAATGTTAGTTTTTAGTAACCTTTGCATAAAAGCTTATTCTAACTAAGACTATACCAAAGTTCCCCAAAATATAGATCTAGAAAATGCCTGTTCATTTATTTCTAAAATGTAAGAAAGTTTAATGAGAAATTTAAACTTTTTATCTGACAGTTTTATGCCATAATTGTTTCTAAATATACAAATCTACAGAGTCAGCTCAGGATAGAAAAGAAAAATATTTAACTTTTGTGAGATAAAGCAATAAAGTGATGGCTATAATTTTAATCAATTGTCACTTATTGTCTGGTACTAGTATTTATTTTCAGACATATTTCATTAAGAATAATTTTAAGTTTTCCTTTGTAGTTCGATTTTTTTCTTGCTTTTTAACAAGGAACTGGGTTGAGTGTCTTAATATAATTTCCAAGTTTTCTTCCAAACGTTTTTCGGTCCTCCTTGAACATCCTTAGGGATAGACATTTTTGTCAGTTACATTCTAGTTTTTATTGTGTTTTGTTGCAGTTAAGATGTATTGAATCAAAAATTATTTTTAATGAAAAATGTCCGAATAATGACATTATGCTTAAATATATTAAACTTATTCATAACAGAGTTGGTTAAACCAAGAAAAATAATTCAATATCTGACCATGAATTATCCCCCTTTAACTTTTCAACTAAAAGATGTTGGTGTCTAAAAACTGTCCCAGTGAACTTAGTATGATGATAGTTTGAAGAGGTTGTTAGAATAAATATGGGTATTTTTATATTAAAATGTGATTTGAATATTATAAATATTTTAATAATATTTACTTTTGGTTAATGTAATTTATAAAGTCTAATCAAATACAATGAAGATCTTATTTCACATTTCAAATGTTAGAGTTTATTTGGGGAAATACTGAAATTAATACAAATGCTCATGGAATGAACAGAACAAAAAGTGAATAAAATGTAGAAAAATTACATAAGACTTAAAATGAAACTTTCTGCATAGTGAGTGCTATTATATCACTGCTTAATAGATTAAAACATTTTTTTTCACCGAGATATCTTGGGGAAAAATCAAAACAAAAAAAAAATTAGCAGGGTCACTTGACATTGCTTTTTTACTTTATGAAAATAATATTTTCATAATTTCTGGTATCAATTAAAATCTCAATCTTTGCATTGATAACATTTCCAGAACTAGGTTTGAACAAATAAGATAATTTAAATGTGAACCTTTTACCCAAAACTCTTGGATTTACTTCACTATTTAAAAAAAAATTGGAATACAAGAGAGTATCTAAAAAATGGAAAGGACAGCTTAGGAGAGGAAACCAAATGAACACATTTTATGTTGTGGATTGTTTTGTTTCATGGCATATCAACTTTTTATACCAAGAACAATCTTTTCTGACAACACATTGTTTGGATAGCGTTACATGCACTATTTAATCCATAGCTGGAAGGAATACAGGGGTGTCATACCTTTCCTAAGGGTATTAGCTTGGATGTGAATATAATGGAACTGGGATTGGACTTGTGTATTATAAATATAAAGATCAAGTACATATAAACAAATCTATGCACACTATTATTTATATATATAATCTCCAGAAATCAATTTCATATAAATAACATACAAATTGAGAATGCTTTAATTGAAATTGCTAAAATCATCAATTCTTCTTTTCAAAGTTTTCTTTATTTCTTAATAGCATTTATAAAATCCAAACAAACTCCCTATCATTTTATATTTCATAACATGGCTTATGCAAATACGGTGATGGTAGTTTATAAAAGTATTATAAATACATATAGGCTTTCTTTCTAATCTCTTTTCTTAGCCTGTAAAAGTGGTGATTTTTTTGAAAAAAATTGTGCAATTTTTCCATAACTTTTCCCAAGTGAAATTTGGTTGCATTAATTTTTTTCTAAAATTTCGTATATTTATTAAAATTCTTTTTAATGAAACTTGTCTGAATTAATTTATTATTTCAATCTTAATTTACAAATTGGATGCTGAAATTTCGGCTAACTTTCTCCTGAAATCTGACCATTACAATTCAATTTTTTATTTGCTAGTGGCAATATATACTACGATCAGGGAAGTTTTTACTAAAGATTGTGTTGTTAAAATTAAATTCTCACAAATGTGCAACATCTGTGCTTGGAGAAAAATAGTCTGACTTTCAGAGGACTATTGGCATTTATTTGCCTATTATTTTTTTTCGCTTTCAGTAAAGGTCACAGTATGAAAAATTTGGAGTGAAATAGACCTTTTGTCCCACAGCCTATGAAATGAAAGTTTTTATTCAAATTTTGTCCAGTCATGTTAGTACAAAAATTTATGATAAAAAGATATTCAAACTATAAAAGCCTTTTTTAAACACCAATAATTTTTATCTTCATATAAAAAAATATAACATTTCATATTTTATTAGAATGAAGATATAGTTTTTGTCTTTAACCAAAACTATGTCACTGTTCTAAAATATACTCTATAATGTATAAAATATGATATTTATATTTGTGTTAAACTAAGTTTGATTTTATTAAATAGCACACACATATATCAATAGAAAAATGACTTTAACAAGCTATTTTAAGTTGTGAATGTTTAATAATCAATCTAATTTAATAAAAAAGCAAATCACAAAGGTTCACAAAATATAAGATAAAAAATATAGTAAAATACTAATCAAAATTAGCACTTTAGCATATTTTTTATATATTATTTTAATCATATGAAATACAGGTTTCTTTGCAGATATAAATCTGTGGTCAAAGAAACGTGTATTATTTCTGTTATCTCATATTGAGCATTATTTTTTTAAAGTAACTTTCTGGATTTGAAAAGCTGATTATCATAAATTATAGTAGGTTGTTTGACAATTCATACTTTACTGATTTACTCTTGACTTAGTTTCTCTAAAAATAATAAAACTACTTTTAATTTATGTAAATTATAATTTTAATAGTTGTATTTTTTTGTAATTATGTTGCGTGTTTTAGTGATTCATTTAAGCTATCCATCCAACAGTATGTTGCAAAAGTGGTGAGTGGCCCAAATTGTTGTCATTGATGAGATTACTAGTGGGTGAAATGCCCTGATAATTTGGTGATATTGGGACCTCTTAGTTGTTCAAGCTTACTTTCTAAACCCTTTGTCTCTGTTTTGGCTTTTTTTGTATCATAGAAGGTGATGGCTAAACTGATTCACAATCATTTGATAGAGTTTCAATAATCTATTTAATATTATTACATTTATAAAGTAAGCAATGAAGGCAAACTTTGAGCTAGGTTGTGTGTTGTAATTTCCCTAATTTCCTTTTTTTCTTTTCCTTGTATGTAAAGGCCATGGCAAGCCCTCTGTAATAACTATTCCTGATATTTTCCTTTAGTTTACTTGCTGATGTCAGAGATGAGAAATAAATAATTGTTTTTTTTTTAATTTGTAATAATTTTAACTATTGTGAAAAGGAAATTCTTCTCGTAAAGGAAATTATTTTAATTATTTAACAGAAACATTTATATTTTACCATTTGTTTTAATTTTTTTTCCTAAGGATATTTCTTGAATGCAACATTATGACCAAACATCTAGAATTTTTGTAAAGGTAAGTATGTGAGATCAACAATGGATCCAAAGTATTTTAAAAATCTTATTTAAACATTTTGGTTCATGCTTTTGTAGCAGAAAACATTTTATTAGTTTGATTTTAAAAATCATAGTAACTTAAACCTGACTGCACTAATGTAACTATTTAGTGTTTGTTTGAATCTAATTTATTTTTGATATTAGCAATTTATTTATTCAAATTCAAATGGAGAGCATTGTCTGTTGTGAGTAGTGTTTGATAAAACAAAAATTCCTCAACACACACAACAATAAGAAAACAAAGAAAAAGTTATGATTTTCTCAAAATTAAAATAAAACTATGGAAATTGAAACAGTGCTGACAACATCTGCCAGTGTTTAATAAAAAAGAAGACTGTTTTACACAAATAAACAAAAACTAGTCTTCAAAATAAAACACCTATGCAGATTGCAGTGCAGTCAGTACATGTTCATTTGTTCAATCAACAATAGACAATAATAAGAATTATTCTTATCAATTCTTGCTTTTCTTCATTTTAATCAAAACAGAATAATTCCATCAGGTATAAGCCATTTTATTGTGCAGGCCTGTAGTGGTTATAGAGATTTTATATGGCTTGACTAAATATTATTAAGTCATTGTTAATTAGCAAATCTTTTAATGAATTCCACTTGATTTTTGATTTGTTTCTCTTTTTTTTTTCAATCTTCTCAGTTCGTTCCTTTTATTCTCACAAGTCTCTTTTTGTAACTGAACATTTTATAATTCATAAAGGGAAATGAAATAAATTAATACAATTGTAGTTTTTAATAACATATGCAGTCGGTTTAAAGAATATGAATAATTAAATAGGTGTGTATAAGATGGATTCTGAGAATTCAAAAGTACTTGGGATAATGGCTGATTTATAAATAATAACTTCAGAACTGATATAAAAACACTCATAAAAAAATTAGAAAAAATAAAAAGTATAATTTCTAAACAAGATGTTTTAATTTTTATGATTAAATATCCCTCAACAAAAAAATGCTGCTCAAAAAAAATATACATGTATCAAATATAAAATTTCTCACCGAGTGAGATTAGACAAAAAAAAAAAAAATTATTCCTCTCACTTAGCCAGAGATTTAATATTTATTGAAAAGTATACATAGATTATTATTATTATTACTACCTTATATACATATGTAACGTATATCAGGAAAATGAAAAATAAATTCTATGTAAAACAAAAATAAGTTCTTTGAAAAAACTATATCTGTTATTTTTTGGAATCCTTGAGAGAGGTATGATAAATTCTACAATCAAAAGAAGAAAAATAAAACCAACACAAAAAGAAAAGAAAAGAGATCTAAAAATAATATGAGTCAATTTGGCCGAAATGTAGTGAGACAGAAAATAGAAAGGATGAGGACAATAGTCCAAATAATACTTGTAGAACTATATCTGTGTTCTGTTGCTTTGGCAAAGTAATTTATTTTTGTTGCACGCACAAACAGAAGTTTAGTACATTTAGGCAGTACATCACTATTTATCCAAGTACAATTAAAAGGGATTTTATTTTCCTCTCTTTTTTATTATTATTATTATTATTATTATTATTATTATAATTATTATCTATTGGAGCCAAATCTAAAGATTATAATTATTTATTTTTGGACTCAAAACTATCAAATCTTGCAAAGAAAAAAAAAAAAGCAAAATGATAAAACCCCTTTAAAAATTATTTATGTTGGGTTGAATGCAAATGTAATTATTGGTAGTTATTTTAAAGTAATCAGGTTTATGAGTTTAATATTCATTTCTGTTAATACCAAAAATTCTACAGATAGTTTGATTATTTTTTCTCATTCTCTCTCTTGCTCAAATTGTTGTTGCTTATCGTCTGTGTATCAAGGCCATAACAGGCCTGTAAAAAGTAAAAATCTCTCATAGCTTTTAATTTATCAGAAATAGAAACTGCTTAACAATTTTATTAAAAAAACCCCAAAAAATGCATTACAGAATTGTTATGTAATCCATTAATAAAAACAAATTCATATTTTGACTGAGGAAAAAAAAAAGGTAATCTGAAAAAATAAAGATAAAAATACCAATTTGGAAAGTGATTTCTCTTTGTTTTTTTATAAACAGGATTTTATAAATTTTGAAAATAAATTACAAGGACAAAAAAAACTATTAACAAGTTATCACAAAAATGTTTTTCTCGGTTACTGGGATATTTAAAAAAAAAAAAAAAAATATATATATATATTAGATAAATAAATAAAGAAATATGATATGTTGTAGATTAAAAAGTGAAAGTTGAAAAAACTTTACATGTTTTATTACATGAAAGTAGTATTTTCGATGGAATATTTGTTTGAAAAAACTACTTTTGTGTAGTGAAATATGTCAGTAAACATCTTTGTTACCAAACGTTTTTCCAACTTGTCTGTTATTGTACAACATATGTTCATATACACCATTGCATATACATGTATATTTGTTTATATGAGGGGGAGTCAAAAAATAATCTGCACTTTAAACTTAAGATATGTTATGGTGAAAATGTGGATAATTTTTGACTTGCCCTCATACATAAATTCATGGTAACTTCAAGGATCAAGTTTGTTAGTTAGTTCTGGCCGAAGTAGATCAAATATAAAATGCATCACTTTAAAAATAATATTCTAATACTAGCTTAGATAATTACATGATATCCTAAAGAATGTCACTTGAAAAAACAAAAAACAAAAAAAAACTTAGGATATCAATTCAGACAATTTTAGCTTACACACAAAACCCTTTTAATTATATGAATTAGTTAAATGCGTTTTCTAATATAATTTATATCTATTTCAACAGTAATATGTTAGTGTTAAGGCGAGTAGCCATAATTCTGTAAGTGTCTTGAATGAAGGTGCTAACAGAGCAGCCTTCTTGTTCTTAAATATTCTTTTACTTTTAATGGGCCAATAACAGAATAATGGCTTTAATGACTATCATTGTTTTACAAATTTAAAACGTTTTCTTTATTAAGCTGTTTGGTGAATCAAGTTTAAAACAATCTTTAAAAATTTTGAAATTACTTAAATAGCCTCATTTTCAGAACATTGTTTTGTCAACTAGAAAACTAAATATAGATCCAAACATTTTTAGCTTTCTAATTTGTTTTATTTAATCAAATAGATTTTTGTTTTCAGAAAATAACTTTAAATATTTAGTTTGGTTTAGTTGGCTGTACAAAGAGAACTTGACTAAGATCAATGACAGTTACCATAATTTAATATAATATAATGTATGTGACTGTGTGAAAACAATTCCTTCTTGGAATATAGAAACAGTAATTTAACTCCATACTGTT
The DNA here is from genome assembly GCA_036873565.1 of Xipholeptos notoides. NCBI lineage: Eukaryota > Metazoa > Mollusca > Cephalopoda > Idiosepiidae > Xipholeptos > Xipholeptos notoides. Next base: position 16,759 of record JAYKTE010872391.1, read on the forward strand.
AATGTGTAGAATAAATAAACTGCACAAATAAAAATTCAACCACATTAAGAAAATATTTTGTAATTTTAGAAATCCAACAAAATCTGTTACTAAAATCACAAGACTTACTGTCAGTGGAATATAACAAAACATTTGAGAAAAAAAAATCCCCCCCAAAAA